>NETU01000182.1:590122-616658 GCA_003032515.1 Huntiella decipiens | reverse complement strand
AAAAACCGGGAAAAAAAAAAAAAAAAGAAACAGGGAAGAAACTACTACTCGGTGTGCATCCCAAGGTAGTTTCCCAAATCAGACAATATGCAAACACAAGCGAGTGGTTCTGTCCTCCTCAAACGGACCTCGAGCGCGTGCAGAGACAGGAATGGATGAGCTTTGGTTCCTGAGGTATGTCGGGTGTGGGGCCCGTTTATTTGTGTATTAGGTGATGATGGGCCAGGAGGTGTGTGGATTGTTATGGTGGTGTCGCAGAACGGTTCGGGGGGTTATAGGCTAGACAAGCAAGGAGACAGATGGATAGGATAAGGGAAGTATGTATGTATGGATGCATGTACATATGTATGTGTTTTCCGGTTTTGGGGTGTCTTTGTGAAAAGAGAAGAAGAAGAATGGAGTTATTTCCATGTACATGTAGACTGAAGGAGGGGAAAAGTGACGATAATGACTACCGAAAACTGGCAGGCAAGAGGAGCTTTGTTTGACGGACTGGCGTGGAGGGAGACTGGGAAGGACCAGGCTTTGTTTGGATCCATGTAGATCCCAAAAGGGGAGTGACTATGTATGTAATGTATGAATATATAGAATGATGTCGTGGCCACAGTAATTCAAGAAAGAGAATAAACGAGTAAACGAATATACAATGTACGAGAGCACATATTTAAGTATTACATGGACAATCTCCGTATAGAACGAAGCAGATTATCAAATGTACACTTTACATTTCACCAAAGGCCATTTCCTTTACAAAATCCATAAAACAGCCCATCAAAATAGCGTCCAAAACACGAGAAATGCAGCACGCATCATCAGCAAAAAAACCTGGATACCCCTCCAAAGCCATATTCTCAGCCGACCCGGTCCACTGCATCTCACCCGCAGATTCCAACAGCAGACGCCACTTGCGCTTGTTGTTACTATGATTAGGCCGCGACATTCCGACTCCGCGCCTATATCATCCGTATTCGTTGTAACCCCGATAGTCTTCGGGTCCGCGGAACATCACAGATGGGTTGAACATGCCAAACTATAAAAAGCCAAGCATGAAGACTGCCTTGTGAAGGGTATCCGTCTGTGAACTTTCTCGTATTATGTATATTAAGTGGAGAAAACAACCGCGGGTTTGGGACTTAGAGATATGTTATATAGTCTAGAAGGTTGACTTCACCACGGACCCATATAATACGAAGCTCGCTCATGCCAGACATAAATGGACTCTGCCTTGCCAATCGACCACGTCAAATGCACCTTGAAACGCCTCTCCCATGCGTCCATCCACAACGACATCTGTCAAGCCAAAGACTCGCCAAGATGAATCTATGTTATGTTTGTCATCTATCCAGCCATCATCAACAGGTTACGCCCCGCAAAAATTGCCAGTAGCTCAGGAGAGTCGTCCTCCGCCTCCAGTGGCTATGTCCAACATAACAAGCAACAAGCTATGTATGTACAAACCTTACATCCCTCATCATCGTTCTCTCCAAACTAAACTAAACTAGCTTCCCACTATGAACATGTCTAAAAAAACAAGCGGTCTATCACTCCAACAAAGAGAACCAAATACGCCAAAAAAGCCAGCCATGCGCATGTGAAACGAGGCCATGTTTAACCATGTGTGGCGTCTGTCGTGGCGCCATCTCCTTCCTTGTTCTTTGTACCTCCTTCCCCCTTCTTCCTACCTAGAACAATTACAAACATGTTTTTTGTTGTTTGTTTTTCTTACAACTACTAACCCTCCCACATAAGTAATTTCCCCGCCTGCTACAACAGAAATGTCATGTTCAATATCTCACATATTCAGTTTCATTCCATTTTCATTCCGTCAGTTCCTACCACCCACCCATCGCATCCATCCATCACCCGTCAATAAATTCCCACCACCCCACAAAGCTATCCCTAAAAGGAAACCCCTCACGTCGTTCCATCCCCATTAGGAAGTCCCTATCACATCGTCATCAATTCATAAGAAAATGCCGTATCTCCATCGCCATAGATAATCGTCACCTCTTCAGAATCACCGCTCCTTCTTCCTCTCATCTCTTCGAAAATCCCCGTCCCCGGCCCCGTCCCCGTCGTTTCACAATCCCATTATCCACAAAACACCCCTGAATTACCCACCCTTTACCCGCGCCGCATCTTCCTGTCTGTCGATCTGTGGCAAATAAATCCGTTTCCTGCCATGACTCGTAAACCCTAGTTTGGTTATATATGTATCCCTGTAATTATCCGTACAACCATGAAGACTTGACGATATGTTATATGTGACCCTTGACCCTAAGATAAGCGCCAAAGAATGGCATTGTGTGACGAGTCAGGTTACATCTAGAGTACGCCCGATGAAGAGTAGATAAGTAAGCAGCACCAGTGGAAAGAATGAGTACCCCGAGTCGACAAGTCGGCTTAAATAGCACACAAACGACATCTTGTAAACATATCCCGGAAATCACTCTGATGGACAAGATCGCCACAACTATCAAACCCTTCCAACCCATCTCCAAACCCGCTTCCGCTCCCGCTTCCGCTCCCGCTCCCTACGCCCGTAAGTCAGATTAGATGATGAAATCTCACAAACTAACTCTTATTCAGTACCCGAACCATCAGCCCAACCTGAATCCCGTTCATCCAGTAAAAGAGCCTCATCCACTTCACCCAGCAAAAGAGCCTCATCCCCCTCCCCCTCTCCAACCCCTAAACGCCGCAAAATCACTTCTCTCCCTCGCGTCCCCTCCGGCCCAATGGACTCCTTCCTCCTCCGTCGATCCATGGAAGATACGAATCTCCCCTTAGCCCGCTACCTCTCATCTCCGCCCCCTCCCCCTCTCAGTTCCCAAAAGGGTATTATGCCGCCACCCCCTCCACCAAGCGACTCCGCTTCGGCCTCCGACTCCGACTCCTTCTCATCCATCCCCTCAGCCCCCGGATACCAAACCGTCCGTTCAAAGTCCCGTCCGTACTTTCCGCCCGCACAACCACGTGCTCCTTCAGAAACCGACTCTTTCGAATTCAGTGACTTAGATTCCACCATTCTGGCCGAGGTAGAATCTCTTGAACGGAGACACTCACTGAAAACTACCCACCAATTAAACGCCTCTTCTATCCCGAATCCACCTCTTACAGTCCCTCCCCAAGCCTCTCTTTCCACCGTTCCTGCCCCGTCAACTTCTATCTCCGTGACATCAGCTCCTCGTCCACCCCCAGGCACCTCTTTTGTTCCAGTAATACCAAGACCACGCACTAGACAAACCTCTGCCCCATCAGTTCCTTCTCTCGCCCCCCCAGGCACGTCTTTCGTCCCAGTAATTCCAAGACAACGCACTAGACAAACCTCCGCCCCATCAGTTCCTCTCGCCCCCCCAGACACATCTACTCAATCATTCCGATCAACATCTACATCTTTCATCTCTACCGGTGACCAATCTTCTACCAACTCACAACCACGCTTCATATCACTTCATCAGCAAAAAGCCCTTTACCTCCTCAACGATGCTAGTATCGATTCTTCAGTAACCGATGGAGTCCTTGCCATTATCCAGGACTTAACAGATGAAGTTCATCAACAAGATAAACTACGAAGTAAAGAAGAAAAAGAACGAAGAAAAATGGCACTGCGAATACTACAACTAGAAGAGGAACTAGCAAAAGCTCAACGAGAAGTCGAATTAGCAAGGGAAATTCCCCAACCATCCAAAGAAAACACGCCAGTTCGCAAACTAAATCAAAGTGGTTATTGGTGATTCTATCTAATAAAACTATTCTACCCTTCCAATTCCTGATTCTCCAAAGACTCAACCGCCTCAGGATTCTCACGATTCTCAGCAGTGTCTTCAGAATTCATCACCGTATCCAACCAAGGCTTCCTCGCCATACTCGCACTAAACTTCATAGCATTAATCAACTTCTCCCTTCTTTTATCTCTCCGTTCCTTCACCGGATTCCAATCACTTTCCCAGTTCATCTTATCACAAACCCATAACCAACTCTTTCTCGCCCGATGAGCCAACTGCTGTACTGGTAACGGAACTGAACTGTGACTTCCCATCCAATTCACAGATGTACCCCAAACTCCGTCACGATCAATATCTTCCAGTTGGTCCTCATCGACTTGAGCAAACACTTCAAAACTGATCCACCCTTTATATCCCAAACCGCCCCACGCCGTGTCCTCCGTAACAGCCCGAAGAAACGGGATAACAGGGAGATATCCACCGGCCTCCCCAGGAAACAACCGGTGTCGTCTTCCCCAAACCCTTTTGGCATCATCTCGTCTTGAGAAATTGGCAAACTCTTTATCTCCCAAAGCATCCCGCATATTCTTCGCATCAGCAAGCTGTACAAACCCCACCTTGGCTTTGTCACCACCAGCGATACTTTTCAATCTTTCCACTTCATAAACACTATCTTTTGGTCCCCATGACCTACTCCATCCCGAATCAGCTGTCGGGTCCGCCAACTCCCCGCCCCAAAAGTTGAAACTGTCAAGAACCCACGTGATCCCACTTCCACTTCTCTCTTGAACCTGTTGAACCACATCCAGAGCCAAATCCCACGTGACTACCTTTGCAGCAAAGCATAGATTCTCATATCCAAGCGTGGCTCCCCAATCACCAGCAATCTGAACTGCTCTCGACAAACTGTCAACCAAACCATCATGTCTCTTTCCTGCCTTCTCACCGTTGTTATCCAGTGAAGCCGGCACACCAATCATAGGACCACCAGGCATGACAATACGCGCAACACCAAGCCAGATACGAAACGCCTCACTCCCCTCATCCACCTCGCCCAACCAAAAAGGCTGTACGGAAACAACCTCAATCGACAACGAATCACAAACATAAAACACTCTCTTCGCCGCCATCATCAACTCCAACTCGCCCACAACGCCATACTCAGCCAGCGTAAAAGCCTCAAAATCAGCCCACTACAGCTCAATTCCCTGGAACCCCGCCGCCTTAACCACTCGAATCTTTCCCAATAACGGACAAGCACTCGGTGGTCCCAAAGCCATCGTAGCCAGACAAGCACGGTAACCCTTCTTGCGGGGCGGATCGGGTAGCGGCTGAGTCGTTGAAATGTGTGTTGATAGATGGGTAGTATCAGTGACAGAGCCAACTTGGAGACTACTGACATCAGACGACTCGGATGTTGCGCGGAAAGAAGAATCGTAGTCGCCATCGGCGTCCGAGGAGAATGCCGGTGTGTCATGCATGTGGACGTCGGAGCCCCAAGACGGGGTTGGCATGTGTTCTCCGAATTGCATCTTCTTAGTATGAATGATTACCCGTGATCGAAGGTGACTGACTATCAATTGTCTAAATATATATATTCACGGGATAATTCTGATATCAGTGAATATAATGGAATTTGAAATGTATGAGTAATAGTTGGTAGTTATGTATGTATGTACTTTTACATACATGTCAAGGCTAAGAATATGTATCCAAGGAAACATAGACATACGTTTACAACAAAACAAAACAATCCACTGTCATTCTACATTCAGTAAGAACTCCTGTCATATCCAAAATAGGAAAGATCACACACATACATACCCTCCTAAATCCCATAATGACATCATCTCACCACAGCAAAGCGTACATATAGACATACAGACATACAACATCTGGACCATAAAAAACCTGTAATGGATAAAATAACAAACAAATACTGCAATAACACCCTCAAACCCAAACAAAAACCAAAGAAAAGTACAAACACAATGCAGACATGACATGCCCAAGAATCCCACCAGGCCCTCCCCGACCAAGTCTATTTCCTCTCCCACCTTGTATGTAAATACAAACCACTCTTGCTAATTATACAAAATTCTCCCCTCCTTTAGTACACACGCTTGAACGGAGGAACAGGCTTGCACTCGTTCTCATCCAGCGTCGTCGAAATTACCCGACGGTACTTGAGGTCGACATCACCGTGGGGTTCCTTCTGCCACGACAGAGTGTGCTTCATCCACTCCTTATCGTCACGCTCAGGGTAATCCTCACGGGCGTGCGCACCACGAGACTCCTTACGGTTCACCGCCGAAGTGGCAGTCTGAACAGCGCAAGTCAACAGGTTCCGCAGCTCCAGAGTCTCAATGAGATCCGAGTTCCAAATCATGGACCGGTCCTCAATACCAATCTGGGTAAAGGTCTTGTCGACCTCGTTAACGCGGCGGACACCATCCTCCAAAGAAGACTGCGTACGGAACACAGACACATCAGTCTGCATAGCCTTCTGCATAGCCAAACGGACATCAGCAGTCTTGAGAGGACCGCTGGAAGTACGGACGGCATCAAGATCCTCAATGGACTTGGAACCGGCATCAGCCGAGACGGGCTTCAGAGGAGCACCAGGGGTGAACTTGTCACGAATGTCGTGAGCAACCGCACGGCCAAAGACGACCAAATCCAGAAGAGAGTTGGCACCCAGACGGTTAGCACCGTGGACAGAGACCGAAGCGGCCTCACCACAGGCGTAAAGACCAGGAACAACAACATCCTCACCCTTCTCATTAATAGTGAGAGCCTCACCAGTCCAGCGAGTAGGAATACCACCCATGTTGTAGTGGACAGTGGGAAGAATAGGGATAGGCTGCTTACGGACATCAACACCGGCAAAAATACCCGCAGTCTCCGAAATACCCGGCAGACGCTCAGCCAGAACCTCGGCGGGCAAGTGGCTAAGCTGAAGGAACATGTGATCCTTATCAGCACCGACACCACGGCCCTCACGAATCTCCAGAGTAATTGAACGCGAGACGACATCACGCGAGGCCAAATCCTTGGCCGTGGGCGCGTAACGCTCCATGAAACGCTCACCCTCCGAGTTGACAAGGTAACCACCCTCACCACGAGCACCCTCGGTAATCAGGCAACCAGCGCCGTAGATACCAGTGGGGTGGAACTGAACAAACTCCAAATCCTGCTGGGGAAGACCGGCACGGGTCACCATAGCGTTACCGTCACCAGTGCAAGTGTGGGCTGAAGTACACGAGAAGTAGGCACGTCCGTAACCACCCGTGGCCAGAACCGTGTTGTTGGCGAAGAAGCGGTGCAGAGTACCGTCCTCCTGGTTGAGAGCAATGACACCACGGCACTCACCATCCTCCATGATCAAATCCAGGGCAAAGTACTCAATGAAGTAGTTGGTGTCGTGGCGCAGAGACTGGCCGTAAAGAGTGTGAAGCAGAGCGTGGCCAGTACGGTCAGCAGCCGCACACGTCCGGTAAGCCTGACCACCCTTTCCATACTTTTGCGACTGACCACCAAAGGCACGCTGGTAAATCTTGCCGTCCTCGGTACGCGAGAAGGGGCAACCGTAGTTTTCGAGCTCAATAATGGAGTGAGGAGCTTCGCGCGTCATGTAGTGAATAGCGTCCTGGTCACCGAGCCAGTCGGAACCCTTAACGGTGTCGTACATGTGCCATCTCCAGTCATCCTCGTGCATGTTACCGAGAGCAGCGTTGATGCCACCCTGGGCGGCGACTGTATGCGAACGGGTCGGGAAAAGCTTGGAAATACAGGCAGTCTTGAAACCGGCCTCAGCCAGACCGAAAGCGGCACGAAGACCGGCACCACCGGCACCGACAACTACAGCATCGTACTCGTGGTCCTACCAAACACACACACAAAAAGGGTTAGTTTTGGCTGAAAAGAAGAATTGGACCAATGGCAGGCCAGACAAGGGTAAGCCGGGAATTGACGGTTTAGTGGGCTGAAGAACGTACAATGACAGAGTACTTGTTTCCGACGTAAGAAGGGGCCTCTTTGGCACGGAGAGGACCGTTGGCGAAGACGCGAGCTGTAAGTGAAGAATTGCGAGTCAGATGGTGGTCGAAAGGTCGAGGATCCGGGCAAGAGCCGGGGTTATTCGGAATGGCTTACCGACGGAGCGCGTAGAGGAGAAAGGACGAGTGAAGGTGGGAGTCTTAAGCTGAAGAACGGATAAGTATTAGTTACTGTTGAACATGGAGAACCCGAATTTGGGGTAACTGTGACGCTGGAGTAAACGCCCAGAGACCAATGGCTACGGCAACATGAAGGTTGCATCGGACCCGCCCACATCTTTAGGCATCACAAGATCATCGAGCATTTTAGAAACCAGGACAGTTCCGAGTATAAAACCGCAGCAACGATCCAACTGCGCGAGAGTCGAGAGTCCATGTATTGCGCCGTCCATTATCCCCAAGTCGAGTATGTAACTTACCGACGAAGACACGGCACCGAGCCGGCCAAAGGCCATTCTAGCGGCCATTATGCTAAGATATGTAGAAGAGCGGAGAGTAGTCAAACAAAGAAGCAGCAAAAAAGCCACAAAAAGCAAAGAAAGTCGACGTGAACGAGTCAGTCAAGTTAGGCCAATCCCAAGCAAGCTCCCGTCAATATCAAGTGAACAAGCAACAAGACCAAGCCAAGCCACGAAAAAAAAAAAGAAAAAGCAAATCAGCTAAATAATCTTGTCCGTCACGGAACCAAGCCAAAGATGAACAAAATCTAAACGTGCTATAAAAAAAACACAGTATCAAAAAAAATCTAGAATTCACCAAAAAAGAAGGAAGAAAAAGAATCAAAGATTCCGGTCAAATTATCTTCCACGACCTTTCTCGCTCTCCATAGCCGTGACTTAAAACCGCCGTAGCTGCTTTTGCGAAAACGGGTACTTGCACCAAGGCCCATGGTCCTGGAAAGCGACAGGGATTGTTAACACCCGGCGGGTTTCTGGGGAACATGATGGGGAATCATTGGGGTGACTTGAACGGTTGATGATTGTAGTTTTGAGAGGGTTGTTGCCGTTTGAAATGAGATGTCTTTGACGGGATACTGAGGTATACTATAGACTTGATGAACGACCCGTCTTTGAATGGCCTTCTCCCCGTGATATACCACCTCTCTTCAAAATCAACCCGGAATCGCCCTCCCCCACATCCACCCGGTCCCTTCCATTCCCGTCAACCCCAGTCCACGTCAAGTCAACTAGAAAACCCTACACACACGTCCTTCATGCCGTCTCAATCCACGATACTTCACATTCAAACCCATCATCACAACCACCTTCCTCGTCAACCTTCTCTCTCTACAACTACTCTATCCTCCCTCACCTCCAGTCTCATTATTCCCCCCCATCACATGACAACTACCAATTTCCCCAGACCACCCACCATCGCAATGACCTCATGACACCGCCAACCCCAAAGAACCCTAGACATCAACCAATCAAAACCCCCCTAATTATTTCCCCCACTACACTGATTAGCCGAAGAGTACCGAGGAAGCTCATTGTAGTGAACAGTTGACGACCGGATGTGCTCGCGCCCACTTACAAAACGTCTAGTGGCTGACAACTGGGCGCGACCAAGACTAAGACCCTGTCTGATCCGTAAATGTTAAAACCCCTGTCAAACAACACAAATGTAGTCTTGTGACCCGGTTGGCTTGTCATTCATGTCAACGTAACCGGCCGGGATGGCAGCCCCGGTTTCCGAAGCCCGGGAGCCGACTGCCGATTGTGTCCGAGTCATGTATTGTGAAGGATTGAGAAAGAAAAAGATTGATAAATGAAAACCTCGCTACTATACTACATATAGGCACAAACGCCAATATATCTAACCCGTTGTACATACAATCTATCACGTAAAAACGTGCCCCCGTCTAAAAGTATGGAAATCGTGCGTCTTACTTGGCCAAAACCACTCTTAGCATAACCAAGAAATTACTCTTCAGCTTATGCACTTCTTGCACCGTTGGCTTCTTTGGTTCACCAGCAGTCCGTCTCAACCGATCCTGTCTCTTCGCTCTCCGTCTTCTCTCCGCCTCAATAGGATCGATTTCTTCAACCTCATCCATGTCCTCATCTTCAGTTTCCGACTCATAGTAGCAGTCATCGTTCACCTCCATAAGGTCACCGCTATCGAGGCCAAAGTCTTCTGGTGAAAAATTGGCTGACAGTCCTGAGATGAAGTTGCCTTCGGGTGCAGTCTCGGCCGCCATTTTCTGCCGAGTCTTGTCCTGATGCCACTTCTTTCGAGCCTCTTGCCAGGCAATTAACTGGTTAATCTCACCAAGGGCGACCTTGCCGTCAACACCATTCTTAGACAGTGACTCCTCGAATAGCGCATTGATGTCAAGAGCTCCATTAGTAGGTCCCTTCCGGAGGAACTCTAGGATACCCTCGATCCATCCCATGAGCTGCGTGAACAACCCATTGTCATGGATATGCACCTCATGAACAAACTTGTAAAAGTTATGTTCATGTCTAGCACACAAATCAATAAAGGCCTGAACAGTCTGGTTAGGGTCCGCTGAAACGTCCTGCTCCTGACACTGTTCGACAACCTTGATCATGTCATCAATGAACAGAGCAAAGTCCGTCACGCTGTTATACACATTAGCCGCCTTATAAACACGCACAAGCGGCTCGTAGAAAATGGTAAACAGGTCACTGAACAATTGTAACGTGACAGGTTCCTCAATGAGATTCAGCATCATAGCCTTGTCTCTCTGGCGTGTGCACAACTTGAGAAGTTGCTTCAAGTACGAGAATAGTTGAGCATTCTGCTTAGCTTCAGTCTCGTCACCCGTGGTAGCAATAGCAGAATCAAACGAGCGCTTAGCATTCGCCAGACGAACCATTTGCTCACCCGTCAAGGCCTGGCCAATCTCTTCAGACCGAAGAATAGCAACAACAATGTCCACATCATTGCCCTCCTCACGAATTCGGTTCTTGATATCGTCAGAAGCAGATGTGTACGCCTTGATCTTGTCCACCAGCACGCCATCATCAATCTTGGAGGCCAATGTGTCAATCGACGACTGGAAACTGCGAATGCCGTCTTGCAGAGTCAAAGAAAAGATGTGCTGCATAAGAGACCGAGCACCGAGAGGTCTGGCCAAGAACACCTTTAGGATACTAGACATGACAGCCGCCGGGTTAGCGAACCGCAGGGTATTCTTGAGCACAGTATACGGAATCAACGAATGAATCCGCTTAGCCTGAGCAAACAACTCTGGGGAATTGTCTTCGGCCAAGAACAAATGGTAAATAGTAGCAGCAACCTCAATGCGCAGCCACTCAGCAAACTTGCGGTACTGGATACTCAAATCATCAATGCGTTCCTTCTCCTTGATTTCAGTAAAAAGCTTGGTCAGGCCATTATGTTCGACAATGTCCTGACGGAACTGCTCCATGTACTCATCAAGATCAGCAGCACGCTTCCGAGCAATTTCATAGAAACGCTTCTGCTCCTCGACTCTCCGCTCGTCAACCGACTTGCGCATAGCCAAATCATCTTCATCCTCTGACGTCAGCGTAATAGGCTCTTTGGTAAGGAACACCTCGATGCTCTTGGTATTAGCCACACTGGAATTTTGAAGCAACGAACGCAAGAAGGCGCGCAAAGATATTCTCTGGTTTTCACGTCCCAGAACAACCAGTGGGTCCTCCCGCTTAGACGCAGTAGAGAAGGAACTAGCCAATGGACTTCTCAGAATATCATGTGACGAACGTGGTGAAGTTCCACGAGACCACCATGACACATTAGATTCCGACCTGCTATGCTTAGATTTCTTTGTCGGCGTAGTCAAGGTCTCAGGAACCTTCAATGCGGAGCCCGAAGCGTTAGACACAGCCGGTTGCAAATTTGAAGCGCGTGTTGAGACAGACGAGATTGATGCCGAGTCAGTACTACCAACCAAGTTGCCAAACAACGACGGTGCAACCGTGCTAGTCTTGTTCTTCTTTGGCACATTCGGTAGTACCTTTCCAGGAAGCTCGTGACTAATATTCTTGTGAAGACTAACAAACTCGCCATATCTTCGTGCAATATAATATTCCTTGTCGGAACCTTGGCGCTTCACACGAAGGATAAATTCCTACAAATGCAGTTAGTGTCAAAATCCCAAAGTAGACATGAAGCCTTGTGAAACGCTGCATGAAAACGGAGTAATGCCGCACGCAGCATAAACACAGGGAGGGCTAGACCAAAAACACTTACAGCATGCTGTTTTGACCGTCTAATATGCCTCTTTTTGCTTTCCGCCATACGAACACCGGCAACATTGACGTCCCAACCATTGAAGAAGTTGCCCTCAGGAATGGTATTCATGACACCAGTATCAATGGCATTGCTATCAACGATTTCGATTTCAGAAAAGCGAATGCGCTCTTCGAATCCCGAGGCTGTCCGGACACCAGAGACAATCATGAGTTCAATGAGTTTCTGACATTTTGTGGCGAGTTTACGACGCTTGGTCTCTTCCAGGCGATCTTCAGAGGACGAAATGCTTTTACTAGCAAATGACTCGAGGAACTATATTGGGAGTTAGTAATTCGCCATGTACGACAGTCCACACAAGCCGACGGCAAAATCGCCACCGCAATGTAGCGCCAAAAGACGGACGTCTCCATTAAGCAAGTTTGTTGGGGATCTCGTAGTACATACAACTTGAAGTTTGTCCTGCCAGAATTCCTTCTCCCTTGCCTTGTCAAGGAATGGGAAGTCACGAATATGATGAACAAAAATATATCTGAGAATGGGTAGTTCCGAATCAAGCGGTGAAATTTCGCCCAGATCGGATCGGAAAGGAGCGCCAAAGCGTCTCAAGGCCGTGGGTGAATTCAATTCATGAATTTCCTTCTTGACTTGTTCTGAGATGAGTTCGCGTTTTAAATCTGTACAAAGGAAAACTATTAGTACATGTACACTCCAAGTTTCTGTCCGATTGGTCCGTAGCGCGGATACACGACAGTATGCGAACTATTAGGCTCAGATGGTGGTGCACTAACAATGTTCTTGCTTGCCAGTGAGCAAACGACCAGAAGTAGAGACACTTGACGAGGCAAGCTTTGTAGATTCGGAAATAGAAAGGGCAGGTTCGGCAGTAAGCACTGGAGATCCGGAAAGCACATCGGATGTTGGTGGGGAATTTGATCGTGGAACAGCACTGTTCTGATCGGTAGGAGTGATAGATACGTTGTTGAGAGCTAGGGTGATGTCTGCAGTCGTCGAAACTGCTGGGTCTGATGATTGTTGTGACATTTTGTGTATATATGTGAGTTTTAAATTGTGAATTCGTAGATAGGTTGGGGTATCGTCGAGATAGTCGCAGACTAATAATGGATACTAAATAGGGAAGTAGTAATGTCGTCGTAGCCGGAGTATCGGTGTTCTTTCAAAAACCAACGTGGTCTAGAGATGGAGAAATGTCGTTGCCGAAAACGAAGAAAGATATATGAATATAAAAAGATGCCAAAAAACGCAAAAGTCCAGAAACAAAAGACTTGAAATGACGTTGGAAATTGTTGAGAAGAAAGCACTTTACTTGACAAGACGTCGCAGCTGCAGGTAAAATGCACGCCCACTTCAACCTATTGTCCGCACTACCTAAAGCAGTATAGTGACTTACGAACCCCAGAATCCCTGTTCCGTCACCACTAGAATGACCGCAGCAAGATCCAGAATCAGGTAAAATTCCAAGGGAAGGGCCACGAGTCTTGCCAAACTTCGTAACGCGCCGTCTTTGGTTGTTGTCTTTTATGTTAAGCCCGGGCGATGACGACAGTCTGAGAAAAAAAAGAGGGGGTCGTCACGGAAGGAACCACTGAATTGTGAAAATAGACCAAGTCACACACACCAAAGTCAAAAAGGATCACAAGTGGCGTTCCTCTTTAGATTAGGAATTACACAAAGTCGGAAAACACGGCAACAATGGTATTTCTTATATTGCCGCAGTAGAATGACAGACGAACGGGCTATGACGATATGTGGCGAATGATGTCAAATAACCAACTTGACGATAGTTATTAGGCAGCCAGACTTTTTTTTCTTGAAAAGCTCGAATTGGACTGTGCCCCCGTGGTAACTGTTTGACAAGGGCGCTTGAGACCTGATGATGGTAAAGAAATGGGAAGGCGTGTCTGGCTGTTTTCGGGAATCCCTGGAGTAGTTACAGGGGCGGGCGGTTGCAAAGGCGAGAACAGGTTCCGTTTAGAGAAAACAAAAAAAGAATTGAGGCAAGTAAGACGGTCTGGAGATGAAACGTCGATGCTTGAAGTTAAATAGGGAAGTTCAAGATACCCGGATGTGGGAGGTAGTTTGTGATAGTGGCAAGAACTGGTGTAGTTACAAGCCAAAGTGATATTGGTGCAGATGGATGCTAGACCTGGTTTAATACCGGGCGTGGTACATAATCAGATGGAAGTTGACGAGTCTAGCCCTTGACTTGCGTCAGTGCTTGGTTTTTATATTGTACATATGAAGTATTGTTGGGCAACATGCAATATGCAAGCCAAAGGTGATGTTGTCACCGCCCATCACAACTAAGAGCTGCTGCGCCTTGCTCTGAACTACACCTGCTTACCCAATACCCGTAGGATGTACAATACACATGTAGGAAGACTAAAATAACCCAAAAGCGCACACCAACGCCATGCCATGCCCCATCCACCAAGGCAGCAAGGTAAACCTCAAGCCCCGCCCACCTGCCAAATGAATCTCCCGTCCCATATATCTAAGTGCCGAGCCAACGACCTTCCACTAATAAACCAGACCCGCCCCATCCCGCTCCACCACAACTCCACCACCACGCTTACAAAATCAACCTCGCCCCTGAAGCGATTCATCCCACCCGATGAATCCGACATCTCAATACCCAACCACCTGCATCCACACCAGGCAGCAGAATAACCAAACTATCAAGACCCCGCTCAAGGCATACTCTATGTACTAGCCAAGATCCGAGATAACCGGCTCAAGTCATGTGACCGAGGAGATCCGAGTAGTTAGGGTTGTGGGGTATGAAACGATGGTGATCATGCCATGTTAAGACGGGGAGAGGAGTTTCAAAGTAAGCATAATTACTGATGACGGGATACTTCTCATCTCATTGTGAGTAAAATTGAGAGATGTATGAATATGATTGAGTGTTTATTTATATATGTATGTGATCAATGTTACCAAACAAGTTAACAACTACAAAGGAACGACTTACATACATACACAGTTCAACAGTTATTCAAACATCACCTCTCTTGTGTCACCCCGATCACGACAAAGTCTCAGATACCACAGTCCCACACCATACAAATAACATCAACATTCATAACTCAACTCCAGTGCCCACTGACCCGTCGTGAACAAATCCCCATATCCACCAACAACTCCCCACAGCCTACGTAATCCCAGTCCCCATGACGTCACACCCCGGCACATCTTTCCGCATGCCGGATAACCCGTGATATCACGACATCACTTCAACAAGGTCTGATGGTGTAGTTGGTTATCACGTTTGTCTAACAGTAACATCGTTGCTTGGACACAAAAGGTCGGCGGTTCAAGTCCGCCTCAGATCAACTTTTTGTTACTTCTAGTCAGCTCACCACTAACAAGAAAAGGAACATCTACAACTCATCGAATATCCGAAGTGACTCCGTCCACTCACTCGAACTATCAGACTCCGATGTCGATTGGCTATCATGCGGGACAGCTTCGACTTTTTGTTCTCCGTTGATAACGGCCCTGGCTGCCTGGATTGCCTCCGTCTTACTTTCAGCAAAGTCCACAACAACCTCATCTAGTAAACTCCCATTGCCTATATCCGGCTCATCAGATACCTCAACTCCAGGAACTCCCATCTCGGCAATGCCCGTCGTAACGCCCTCCACAATGTCCCCCACAACCGCCCCAGCCCGTTCCATGTCCGCCTCAACTCCCTGAAACACCCAAACAACAGCCACAACCACCGCCAAAACCATTGTTACAATCCAAACATTCCTCAATCTCTTCTTCGTTCTCTCCTGCCATTCCGCATCCGCAGCTTCCCATCCCCCAACAGTCCTATTAACCTTTGCAACTCGTTCCGATAGTCCCTCCATTTTCTTTCTGCCTTCTTCTATTCTCTTCTCCATAGCCGCGATCCTGTCACGCCGACTGTTGAGACTGTTGTATATTGACAGTTGCGACGTTATTTTGTTTTCGAGTGACACTGTTTGTTGGATGAATGTGGACGTAGTAGCTTCTGATTCGTCAACAAGAGTACGCATTTCGCGGACCATAGATTGGAGTGAGGCGAATGTTTCGATTATGGAGTGGTAGTTCGTATCAGTTACCGTGGCTGCCTTCTCGGCGGTAGCTGTTAAATCTTCCAAGAGTTCTTGGAGGGTACTACAACTCCCATGTTAGCAAAGCCATAAAACTCCCAGTATCTCCATACACATACCTAACCCCCTTCACTCTACACAATCTAGCCTGCTCCTCTTTAACCCAATCCGCCTTCTCCATCTTCCCCTCCTGCTCCCCCAAAGCTCTATAACCCCTCCCACTCTCCACGACCGGCCGTTCCACGATCCCCTTAACCGGCGCCACCGCCATAACAAACCCACTCTTCTCCTCCCTCTTCTTCCCCGCGCCCGCCTGTGCCTGCCCTGTCGATCCTGACTGAGCCAAAGCCGCCATTTGCACCGCATGCATTCTCTCTAGCGCATCTCGTCTCCCCTTCCCAGCTTCTCGTCCAAGACTACCCGAAGGGGTCTCGACAACATTGACTGATGTGGAACTCTCCCTCGCACTAGTTGGTGCTGTCGCGAGAATTGGTGGGGATGTGAGAGGGGCGTTTAACCGGGTTGGTGAGTATAGTTCGCTGATGGAGCGGGTTATCTGGTGGCGGGAACGATATGGAGATGTCACTTTTGGTGGGTCGACTGTGGAAGAAGCTGTTGACGATAGGGGTTTGGGGCGTCCCGCTGGCGGTGGTGGTGTGGATGTTGTGGACATTTTTATGGTGTTGTGGAAATTAAACGGGTATGTTGTTGCGTATGTTAATGTTTTAGAGTCGCAGAGTTGTCGCGACTAACAGGTTAAGAAAAATAGATGAATAGGCTAATGAATTGGGCAGAATATGGAAAGTTGTAGATGGGTGTTCATAGTATTCACATGCCTCATGATCGCGATCGTCACATGGTTAAATTGCCAGCTGCCAATCCCCGCCAGGGATGTCACCACCTGTCAACCCTTCCTCCAAGGCTATCACCAAGGACATCATCATCAACAACAACATCCCCAATCAGCAAGAACACAAGAATAAAGCAACAACAAAACAATGAATATATTAACCCAAAGCCCATTCCAAATCCAAGTACACCCCCCAAACCCAAAGAAAACGCCCGCAAACCCCTCTAAGAATGCAACAACTTATTTCTCTTCTCCTTCCTCTTCAATCTATCCAACTTCTTCTTATGCATTCTCGCCGCCAACTCCGCCAAGCGTTCCCTCTCCGCCTTCGCCTCTCTCTTCTCCTTGATCTTCTCAATGCGCTCTCTCTTCTCCTGTGCCTTCTCGTCCTTGAGTTCCTTCTCCTTAGCCTTGACAGCCATCATGTCCAGCCGCTGCTTGGCGCGGGCCGCGTATGAGGTTAGCCCGGAGGCGGGACGGAAGGCTTTCTTGGTGGGGAGCCATGCGTGGCCTGGACGTGGGGGAGTACTTTGTTAGTGACTGTTCGGATGATGATGGTTGAGATGCGTGGGAGGTGCGTGGATTTAAAGAGTCGGCGGGATAAAAAGAACTTACCATTCTTGCGCATGCCCAGGTTCTTGGTCGGCGCAGCGGCCGTCTTCGTCTCAGTCTCAGACATCTTAAAATCTCGTAAATGTCAAAATATCAAAAAAGACAAGCCATCACAAGCATCCCGCCAAATGAACTCTAGAAAGCGTCGCAACATTTTTCCAGCATATTTATCTTATCTTATCTTATCGGCCCCACTTTCTCAGCCCAAACTAATTGTCGAGGACTACACTAACTAACTACATGCATACAAACAAAGTCACAGCAAAATCACCAAAGCACACATATATAATTGATTATGAAAAGAAAAGTAGTTGTATAATTTTGAATAAGGAAAACTAAATGCATCATATGCCATGTCATAACTTGCTAATAAACGAATGTCGCGAAGGATAAATGATAAAGGAAATCTGCCAGTCCACGACTGGAGCGGTGTTGAACAAAAGAACGAGCGTGACGCCAAAGCCGCAAATGGACGTTAAGAAGACAAAGAAAATTGAAAATCCGGGGAAACAAGGAAAACGGGGAAGGAAAAAAAGGTACAAGGCTGCATAAACCAAGATAATGCAAGATTATGCAACACGTCTGTTTCAGGCTCTGCGTGGCTCCAAAGAAGAGGCAAGTCCCGAGCATGGTGTATGTATGTACAAGGAAAAAATGGTTACACATAAAACCACATACATTCGTAAGGATATAAACTCCTGTCTAAACCGCAGTTGTACAGGGAACAATAACCAGATCCCGAAACAAAGCCACAAGAAACAAGCAAACAAAACTCAGAGACGAGCGAAGCCGTCCAATATGCTGATGAACCCATCACAGAAATCAAGAGCCAAATATTGCTCAAACAAAAACTCCATCAAAACACTAGACATTGTATCTAGTGTGTACTCTCCTTAGGCTTCCAGAACTGAACTAACCTACTAATGCGCTTCGCCCGGCTCGACTTGCTTTTCTTATCCGTGAACTCGCTGAAGCTAGTCTCCATAGACAACTTGCTCCGCTCCCCATGACTACTATTAATCAACCGGCTCAAACTCGCCAGACTAGACCGCCGTCTACCAAACGCAGAAGAAACAGAAACGGGCCGCTGCTCGCGGAAGACGGGCGCAGGCTGCGTGCTGCCACTGCTCTGGGGTACACCGCTATCACGGGTACCAATAGACTCGGTAGAAGTCAGAGAAGGAATATCGACTGAGATGCGTACTTCAGGCCCAGGTTCGCCGCAGAGAAGAGACTGGAAAGTGTTCTCGTCGTTGAGTGATGATGGAGCTGTAGAGAGGCACTGAGCATCGTATGAAGCCGGAGACATGGGAGAGGGAAAAGACATAACACTGGAGGGGGTAGCGCCGCTGGAAGGCAGCTGAAGAGGGGAGACGCTGACTGGGGCCAAGTCCTTGCCGACAAACAAACGGCGAGGCGAAGGAGTAATGACCTGTGAAGGAGAGTCAGAGACCCAAGCAGGGCTACGGGAAGCATAAATGATGTCCTCCGAGGACAACTCTGTCTTGAGAGAGTGGGAAGAGACCTCAGACTTCATGAAGCCAGACGAGGCGTCAGACGGAAGAGCCAACATCGACACAGCACGAGGGCCAGAGGGGGTAGCTGGAACATTGTCATCAGCACTGGTAGCCATAGAAGCCACAGAGCCAACATGCTGGATGGGGGTGTGGCCAGTGGGGGTCACATCATCGGAACCATCACTGCTGGAGTCACTGTCGATAGCGTTCTCATCTTCCTCGTCCTCCTCAAAGACATCAGCCATGGTAGAGCTGCTGCCAAAGCGGTGAACACCAAAGGCAGATCTGTCAAACTGAACCATCTCCGGGGCACTATCAGCGCGGCGATGGTAATGCATGCCAGGCCCAGAGAACCCCTTCATACCCTGCGCACTGTGAAGCTTCCGCTTGACATTGCCAGCAGCCCGTTGAGCCGCGTCCCATTCAGGGTTGGGAGACAGGGGAGTGTTGAAAGGACCGAGAGCAGCGTCAAGATCAATCATAGCAAAGGAGAGATCCTCATCGTTGCGCTTAGGGGTATCGTCAGGAAGCTCGATGGTAGGAATGTTGGGAGTAGTGGGAGTCGTGACAATTTCGGGGTCCATGACCAAGTCGGAACCAGGCATAACGCAGTCCTCAAGGGACGCAGAGGAAACTTGAAGAGAGGTAATCAATGGAGCACCAAGACGAAGAGAGCTACCACTAACAGACTTGCGGAGCTGAGGACGAGACTTGCGACCAAGCATAGGCACAGCCCAAACCTTGCCCTTACCCTTGTCGGCAGTCTTGCTCTTCTTCTTCTTGTTCTTCTTGCTCTTCTTTCCCTTCTTGGCTTTAGGCACCTGCTCCATGTCGGCGATATCGCCAGACACAACAGCAGAAGCATCCTCTGTGGAATGTTTGCGACTGGAAGGCGCTGTGTGACAGCCACTAGTGTGGGCCTTGTGGGAGTCGAGGCTGAAAAAGGACCACCGCTTGGGCGACTTGATGTTGTGCAGAGCCGCCATCTGGTCCTCGGGCAGGTTCAGCAGAGTAGGGATCGAGTTGCGGCGCTTAGACGCAGAGTCGACCGGAGTAGTAGGCGTTTGAGCCTTGCTCATGCGATCCAAGATGGCGCCAGCAGTGCTAGGGCGGTGTTCGAGAGGAGGGCGAGTAGGCGATGTGGTAGGAGTGGCGGAAGAAGTTGCAGGAGCAGTGACCACAGTTGTGGGAACTTGTGTGTTAATGGGAGGAAGATTTGATAATGAAGCCATGCTACCGGTAACTTTGTGGCTGTTCGCAGCAGTGATGGTCATGGTAGTGTCAGTAGAGATAACAGATAGTGGTCTAGGAATGACCTCGACAGTCTCAGCAAAACCGACTCTTGATCTGGCACCACTTTCGGGGGCAACAGGCTCAGCAACGGGAGTCGCCACTGGGGTGATATCTTGGTCTTCAGTTGGTGGTGCGAAGATGGCTTGAAGTGATTGAACCGCCGGTCTTTCCATGGTAGCAGGGCTGACAGGAGCACTGTGACCATGATCCATAGTCTGTGCTGGAACCATGATGGAAGCAATGTCGTGACTGGAGATGGCAGCCGATCGTCTATGGGCATGGCCACGGCGGCCAGCAGGAGGACCTTGTGGTAACCGGATATCTGAAGGAACTTCAAAACCACTCTCAGACTTGGTAGGGCTGATGCCAAGCACAGTAATGGAATCTCCACCTCTGATACTTCCACCAACAAACTCGCTTCCTCCTCTCCGATGGCGGTAACCGGGTTTGACTGGTGACGATCTTGGTGAAGGAGGAGACGTAAGTGACTGAGGGGCCATGGGAGACTCTGGGGGACTGAGGAAGCTATTCTTCTCTGGCGACAAGAGAGTAGCACCAGGGTTGAAGCTGAAAGCAGGCAATTCATTCTGGCCCTTGGAAGCACGGTTGAAACTTGACCCCATAGTTTCCATGCCCATGGCTGATCTCGGTCGTCGTTGAGAGGGAGTCACAGCAGCTGCTGGTGGAGACTCTGGACGCATGGGGAAGACAAAGTGTGGGTTTGGTGGTGGAATGTTGTTGTTTGACCGTAATGGGGCCAGAGGGTCGTAAGACTGGCTTTTTGAAGGGCGGGAGAAGTGACCCCGGACAACAGGTGAAGTCGTCATTGAGACGGGAGGTCCAGTGGTAGTAGCCATGGTTGTGTAGTGTGAGTTGTGCCGCACGGCGGCAGATTTCGTTGCGGAGAGTGGTGATTATTCGAACAGGGCCATGCAATTACGGATCAATGGGATAAACGTATATCGAGGAAGCGCCGAATCGTTGCGGACGTAACGAGGCTAGAAAGAACAAACAAAAATAGATATAAAGTACGCGTAAAGGGCGGTACAAGACAATCGTGAAGAGGGGTATTTGGTGATTAAGAAAGTCTAGACAAGTCAGTAATCAGTAAATAGCACTAATATTCAGCAGTATAATAGCGCATAGAACGCGGGCAACCGTCAGTGGGAAGCGATAGAGCTTAGCGAGATCCGAATATGGCTGCTGTGCTTTGAGCCTACCAAGACTAACGGCTAATCTGATAGTGGCAACGTTGGATTTGGAGGTGTAACCAACAGGTTGATGGTAACTGATTAAATAGAACAATAGCTACTTACAGAATAGTATGGGAATTGGGAATATAAATGTGGCAAAAAAATAAACAGCAGGAATCGAAAAAGGTTGAAATGACAGCAATAGACAAGACACTCGAGACACTGACAAACACAGTTAAGTGGACAGTAGCAGTAACAAGTCAGGTCCAACAGTGTGTGCGGCTGTAACGAATCGAAAACACAATCGGCAGGGCGGATGTGCAGGTAGATGGAAAGCGGGCTGAGAAGTAAAGTCTGTAGTGACGAGCAAGCAGAGTAACGTGATTATAGCAGACGACGAAACAGCAAGCCGCTAGGGGTGTTGTCGGAGTAATTGGGGCGTGTAAGATATGATCGAAACAATGACGGTAGAAGATCAAAGACGTGACAAACAACAAGTAAGATTTATCGACAAAAAAAGACAGACGACGCGGGTTTGGCGATAGCGAGAGTTTAAGTTTGGTAGTGGTGGGTGTCGGAGACTTGTGGGCGAGATGGTGATCCCGATGGACAGCGTGCTGAGAAAAGCCGCAAGCAAAGACGCAGTTGTTGGTTGACAAAGGAGTGGACGGTTCAAAAACCAAGATGCAGGCACACACGCAAGATGGACGGGGTGAGGAGGTGCAATGGCTGTCGTATTAAATGGGTAAGTTCCGAAGACGCGGCCGGATGTGGGAAAGAGCGACTCGGAAGGGGGGAAGGGGCAGAGAGAGAGGGAAGGGGAGGAAGGGAAGGGAAAGAAGAGAGAATGAACAGCGAGTTGCTGCAGCGTTAAATCGACTGCAGACGACTTGCTAAGCAAAAGGGCTGAAGTGGAAAAGAGGGAAAAAAGGAAGGAAGGGATTGACAAAAAGAGCGCGAGAAGGGAAAGAAAAAGAAGGAGAAAATACTAAGTAGCCACCCACGACGAAGGATGGACAGAACGGGTAGGAATGCGTCGAAAGAAATAAGCAAAAAAAAATGAGGAAGCGAGGGAAATAAAAGAGAGAAATTACCAAGCCCAGTATTAAAGCGGGTAGAGAGTGGTGGTAGGGTGCTTGCGCATGGATTTTGGAGAGCGAGGGAAAATTAGACAGTGAATTTATCTGTCGGGTTATTATGAACAACGACCACCCACACCGACAAGCGAAGCCAAGCAAACAGCAGGTACGGGCCCAGGCTAGAACCCTTGAAGATGTGGTGGCCCAAGGTGCAACAACCAACAACAACAAGTGTAGGAAGTAAGAAGGACAACTGGGCAACTACTGGGGGTGGTGGTTGATCAGAGAAAGAAGGCAGGACCTGAAGAAGCGGTCGGTGTTGTTGGGTGACGAGCGAGGCTAGGGACTCACAAGCGAGTATAGCAAAATGGTGGGTGGGCGCTGGCCCCAAAGAGAAAAAAGGGAAGGTGCGTCGAAGCGTTGGGAGGGAGGGGGGAGAAGGATTTGTGACCGAAAGGAGATAAAATAATTTGAGGACCAAGGTTTGGAATGCGATGGGCGAGAAAGAGGCGAGAACTGGAACCTGAAAAGAAGGCTTTTGAAGATGAAGTTTCGGGAAGCAGGGCTTTGGATAGATTTCACGAAAACCGGGGTTGAAGACTACAGATATTGGAAAGAACCAGCGTGTTCAAGTACGTATGTTCATACTATACAAGATGTAAGGACATATGGACTTTGAAGAAACGACGCCGAGGCTGAGCCAGACCAGAGACACTTTTCTGCTAAAAGTATAGCAGTGGAAATGATAAAATGGTTCTACGTGGCTGAATAGGGAGAGCCAATGTGTGGCATTTTGGGTGTACAGGTTTATGTTGGCGGGTAGGTTGCAGCACCAACGGCCGCGGAATTAGGGAATCTAGTGTTTTTTTAAATACGGAGACGCGGTGACCATCACCTGGCTTTTAATAAGGTGTTGCTTATTCCGGGTATATTCATTCAGATTATCATCCTTCAGGTCATGCGGGTTTGTGATGTGTTGTTGTAGACGCAGGATTGGGACCTGATGCGTTGGCATATTACTTGTAGGAATACGGCACCACCACTACAGCTTCAATCAACAGTGCAGCTAATCAAAGACTGGTCGGCTTTTTACAGTTAGGTTTACAGGGACTGAATATCATGGTTGTACAAAAAAAGGCAGTTTTTCTTTGTAGAATGGATGGTCAGGCTGATATAAATGAGATGAACAGCAGATGGCCTAAAACTAGGTGTTATCGAAAAAAGTATGTGGACAGTGATAGTCAATCAGGCACGGGACCCATTAAACAGCAAATCACATTAAAGCCAACAACGAGATGACATCCCGAAATGCAATAACCAACGACGATCAAGACGTGATAAAATCGAACAAACAAATGGGAAGCTGCAGGGGAAGCCCCAGTTCGTAAAGAGATCCCTGATTCCAGGGTTGTTGTCGTGTGAAAGGGCAATTGATGAGCATTCTGGACGAGGCTAAGCCCAAGCCTGGAAGCTAGCGATGGCGATGACGATGAGCGAGAGAAGGAAAAATAAAAGGCAAAATAAAAAAGACCAAAGAATGGAATGAAGAGAAGCATGTGGCAGACAATGATCTATGGTGGGCGGGGAAGAATGTAGACGTCCCAGGCTGGTGGGTTGATATAGGTCCTTCCATCCATCACGGAAATTGAGGTAAAATCACGGGCCCGACCTGTCAATACGGATACCGCATTATTAAGAAGTCTCGTAACTGCCAAGAAGAAAAAAGTGAATACAGCTGAACCAATATGTAAATAGCGTTATACAGGAACAAAAAAAAAAGAAAAGAACACTAAACATTGAAGGCCTCGTTGCTTTAAGGTAGAAAACAAAACCGGTCAAAATACCAAAATCCATCGTGGCCACAAGTAATCATAGGTAGCACAACCCAATTTCCAGCTCAGGAACACGGCTTAACCGTGAACGGGACCTGCAGATGGCAAATGCAGGGGGAATTCCATCTGTGTCAATGTTAGGGTTCTTTGGGTACGATTGGGGTTACATTGAAGTTTGAACGGGTGTAATGCAAGACAGCCTTGAAATGAAAAATGAAAAAGACTTGAAAGGAAGCTTCAGCTAACACGACACAGGAGTATATGAAGCAAATATATCATTGTTGTCTATCCAACGCAAACGAAAACATCAGCACAAGTTTTTTTCTATTATTTTGGGATCTAGGGACCGTTCGATTTAGCGTCAGGAACGAGTAACACTATGAGAGACAACAAAGGCACTAAAGTTCAGGGCGCTAAGGATCTTTCTATTTTTTTGTAGGAATTTATTTCTGGATTATTTTTATGGACTGGGCTGGGCTGGACAAAAATACGGTACCTGCGTGAAAAAAATAAAAAAAACAAGCAAGAAGACGGCCCAAGCGATACTGCATACGCACGGTCAAAGGTTTTGAGTAAATGCTCATTATGGTGGATATGATCTTGGTTGTTCTTTAGGTCTGAATAGTAACAAGTGAGTAAGAACCGAAAAAGGCCCTCGTCATCTCCGGCCAATGACTGTCTCACCTTCAACAACATCACAGCCCTGTGCAGGTTTTCTGCCCTTTCACCGACACACCATAATGACAAAAGACCACACTGGTGGCGTTTTCTTTGACTTTGACAACAGACGTTTATTTGTAGGCAGGCAGCAAAATAGTATTCTATGACAAGAGAAAGAGGCGGAGTCACTCTATATTACGACCTTAGCGTTCAATAACACCGCCAACCAACCAACATCAGATTCACACGAGAGAGAGAACAACAACAAAAGTGTAACTCAGCCTCGTTAATCCCTGATTCCCCCACATCTCGTAAAAAATCACAGCCGAGGAAACAATCTATCTGTCGTCATTTTGATTACCCCCGATTGTAACTTAAAATCCAAATAAGGGTAACAAACCCTACGTAAACATGACGAAGAAGCGAGTTTATGCATGAGAATGTCATGTTGTTATCTCTGGATTCCTTCGAGTTTGTATGAACGAGGTAATTTATGTCCTCCCAAAAGTGCACAAAGCGGCTTATTCCCCATCTTGTTCGTCTTACCAAAGTGGCAATTTTAAAGTTGGAAACCTCTTGAATTGAAATGCTGCAGGTTGACGTCTATTGGGTGTTTCAGGATTGCGCTTATTTCCAGTTGTCTTGAAACAAAAAGGGTTGGTGTGTGATTATTACATACAATGGGAGGCTGAAAAATGCGGGTAACTTGGGAAAATGGAAACTGGTGCTTAGCAACCTGGAAACTATACACGTATTCTTCAAATGTGCCGAGTCATCAAGTTGACGACTCTTTTATCTTGTTGGTTTGACGTGGAGATTTGAAGGATACTAAGGTGATGAACTTGTCCGTATCTTTATTTAAACAACCCCTTGTCTATCTTATATCCGTTTCGTCGATCGTGAGATACTGCAAATAGACTTATGTCCCATAACAGCATGATCGTCTGGCATGTTAATGCTATAGACTGTCTAGCCAACCAAACAAAATCTCTAACTACCAACCGCCGAATCCGAAAATCACAAACCCCCATTTCCATCACCGGCCCCCATGGAAGATATATCAAGAATACAGAAAGTTTCTGGTTATTCTACTTTACACTAACCCTAACCATGCATTCACAATCCACCAGGTAATCCGGGACCCCATCCCAAGTTCGTGCCACCCTGGAGCTTCTATGATGCCCTGCCTGTCTAGTCCATTATTAAACCGAACCCTCACCCACTATAAAGGCCCATACCTGCCCTACGCTCCCGTCGTCGGCGTGAACGAGGCAAAAAAGTGCCTTTGTCTAGTTAGTGGGTTGGGGTTATCAAGGAACCTAGCTATATAACCGGACAACCAGTCAGCTGACTAGCCCGGGGAAATCTCCATTCTAGAAGAGGGATTGTAGATATGTTTGTAGGGGAT
>NETU01000182.1:546553-590076 GCA_003032515.1 Huntiella decipiens | reverse complement strand
GCTGGTTCGGATATCATATCATAGGGGGGGGGGGGCCTTGTTAAGATGGGATATGGGGATAAATTACAGACCAGACTAATCATTTGAAAGCTGGACTATGACCCGAGGTGGCGGGTCTTTGATCTCACTGCCTAGTTGACACTTCGCCAACCTCTTAAAACCATGTCTTCATCTCGCCAAGGAACCGGCCAACCGTACCGAGCTCGGCATCTAAAGGGATACACAGTCTCCCCAGTGCCAGTTCCTCAAGAAGACAGAAATTCTCCATCCACTAACCCTCAAAATCACCATGTAACACCCACCACTATCCTTCCAAACATCCCTTGTACAATACCAAATACATGCTCACCAGTGTACAAGTGACCCCTCAACAAAAAACCCAAACCCTCCATTCAAACTTGACGCCTTATTCCTTTTGATTTTTTTGCCTTCACCACGACTCTGTCTCCGGTTCGTACCCCCTCACCAAACAATCCACATCACCGGTACACCTGCGGGATCAGCCCACCAGATCCGTCCTCCCCCCCTTTGCGTCGTCAGCTTCCGTCTCGTCAAATCCATAGGATGCCGTCAAGTAGCTTGTGTCACCACAATCAAACTAGGGTCAACTAGGGTTCCTCTTCAAGATCCAACGACCATGTAAGGGGGGAGAGGGTACATATATTCCCCCGGGAGCGGTGAAGAAAGACGGTATGGAACTTACATATTACACTGCATTTGTTTCGTCGACTATGAACCGTGTGGGGAGTATATAGACAGAGGGGTCAGATGTAGGAGAACTCAAGTACATACACCACGGCAACCAGACAAAGCAAGGCGAAAACAAACCCTGGACCCTGGCCCAAAACCACCCAACCAGCCAATAAAACGCGTGCATCATTATTATTTTGCCACGACCGACCGAATCAACGCAACAGAAACCACCAAGCACTCATATCAAACCAAGAAGATTCCCTCCTCCTCCAAATTTCCCAAACAAACCCTTTCCACCACCAAAAGTACAAAAACCAAGAACCAACCAAACAAACCAAACCCCGCTACACAAAAAAATGTCAAGAAACCTCCTAAACGCCACAAAACGCCTCATGAAGGAACTAGAAGGTCTCCGGAATACCCCGCCAACGCCAGACACCGGCATCGAGAGAATCGGACCTACCTCGGACGAGAACATATTATCATGGCAAGCTGTGATAAATGGTCGTGGAATCGGCCATGGATATGATGGTGACACTTCCTATATATCGTTGTCTATGATGGAAACTCTTATATTAACAATGTTATTAGATGGTCGTTGGCTATTGGAAATCACTATTCCGCAAACATACCCGTTAGCTCCACCAACCGTGTCTTTCCGGACGCAAATCATTCATCCTAATGTAGCTTTACAGACGGGAGAGATTTGTTTGGATTTGTTAAAGACCGCTTGGACTCCGCAGTATTCTATAGTGGAGGTTATCAAGGCCGTTCGCATGTTACTTGGGGATCCGGGTCTGGATAGTCCCTTGAATATTGATGTTGCCTCTTTACTGAGAGCCGGCGATGACGTTGCCGCACGAGGACTAGTGGGATTATGGATCCGTGAGGAACATGGATATTATGATGGGGAATAGACGACACTGGCAGAGAACAAGAGACATCCGAGTTACGCATTATGCCTTGGTTTTATACATATACATCACTTCAATAATACATCAAATAACAGCACAAGGTAACCATTCATCCAAAACCATATCCGCCCTCGAATCAACTAAAATAGTCCAAACATGAAAAAAGATAATACAACGTCACCTGTACACCCAGATACGAAACAAACAAGTCCAAAGCAAAAAGAAAACGCCGACCTAGTGTTTATAACCCAACATCGCCGAAACCCCGCTTTCCCACGGGATCATAGTAAATAGTAAAAAAAAGAGAAGAAAAGAAAAGAACCAAACACTTCCCCAACCAATCTAATACAAGTCATGACACTGAACCCCCAGAGCAAGAAAGAATATCCATCGTACACTTTGGCTGTGGGTCTGTTTGACCAAGGCCGAGATTGTCATATCAGATAAACATGGAAATCACGACAACAACAAACTATCTTTACTCGTTGTAGTGGTACACCTATAACTGCTGTTAGAATTGCATCCTCGGAAACTTCAAAATTTAACACATACCTTGTAGTTAGGCAGACCGGCGGGTTGCTTGCCTAACCGGCGAACCATCTTGGCAAAACCCTCAGTCTCAATGAGGTTGTAGAAGGGGAAAGGAGGGAACATGGCACCATCCCGATGAACTTCGGCCTTGACGAGCAAAGCAGAACCACCCACACCATCCAGGGGAACCTCGTAGTGGATATCACCACCGGGAGTGCCCATAAAGGCCATGAGGGCACGGTAAGTCGCCATATCAGGGTAACCCTCGAGCAGAATGTCGTCCTTACCCATACCGGCAGCCATCTTAAGGGCGATCTCACTATCTTGCCAGTTGTTAAAGTCGTACGGACGCTCGGCCATCTGCTTCTTTTCGGGATCCATGAAGCGCTGGAAAGTGTTGGCGGCAATTACAGGCTTGTCGTGGGAAGCCATGTCTTGGATGATGGTGTGGGGCGTCTCAATGACGTCGGCATCCAACCAGAGAACCCATGAGATGGAAGTCTCGAGGGTGCTAAAGAGAAGCGAGTTGCGGGCGCGGGCCATAGACGCGCGACGCTCCTTCTGGTTCTCTTTCTTGTGGCGGACAGCTTCATCCTGCGAGATCAGAGGAGGCTCAAAGTCCTGGCGCAGGATGACGACACTGTGGAAGCGGTCCTTGGCCGAGGCCGACTTCTGGTGCTTAGTGACGGCGGCCTGGAGAGCAGTGGTGGCAAGGTTACCCTCCTTGGTCTTGGGCAGGATGAAACCAAGAGTGATGAGGTCGTGGGGGTACTGCAGCTTCAGAACATTGTCCCAGTACTCGGCGTAGAAGCGGGACATGGGAGTCAGAATCAGAATAGACTCCCCGTTACCAACAGGGTCGGGAGTGGTCGTAACAGTGTTCATGTTGTAACGAACCACTGGTGGGGGCTTGGCGCCATTGCCAGTAGCTTTGCGGTATGGGATAGACGGCGACAACGAATTGGGGTTAGCCGAAGAAACACCCGGAGCGGGCGTCGAAGAGCCCGAGAAAAAGAAAAAGAGTAGGCCGACAAATGCAAGCAGACCAATGGCCAGGCAAGCCGGACTTGACCGCCGCATACGGACGGAACCCATAGGACGCGCCATGATAGGACGATGATTGTGAAGAAGGAGCAACAAGCGAGGGACACTTGACAAGCACGACAGAGCAACACGACAGCACAGCAGACGTGGCCAAGTATCTAAAGCAGGACAAATACCAACAGTGGACCGCCGGTGTGTCTTTCGGTGTCGGGGGTGTTTACAGAAGCCGGTCGGGGCACCAATTCACTGAAGCCGAGGCAAAACAAGACGTCAGTGACTGGAAAAAAGACAAATGGCGACGATACGGGGGCAGGCGGGGGCCGGGGTGATGAACCTTTGGCGTCTGTCACTTTTGTCGCGTAGCTTTTAATATCGTTGTTTGAAGCCTCTGGCTTGTGAATTTTGTGGTGACTAGAGTAGTACGGTCAGAAGCGATCAACGAGCAAAACACAATGAAATGAATTTTCCAATAAAAAACAGAAAAACAGACGAAACAAGTGGCAGCAAAAGCCTTCAAGACGGTATGCAAGAGCCAGTCGAGAATAGAAAAGAGGATTACTGCTTGTTGGCTTGATGGGACTGTCCGGTTTGGGATTTTGGTAAAACGGACACGAACGCCTTAGAAGGATAAATCACAACCCCCCAAAGCTCCACATGTGCTAAGATGCTTTTAGTTTTGGGGGAATGAGCTTTAGCTAACAAGATTGGCCGGGACTTTAGTGGGTTTTGGAGGCGGCTTGAGCTGTGATTTACAGCGGGCTTCCGGGGGGGAGAGGGCAAATACGATAAGGCTAGTGGCTAGAGCTTTACGGGCCGCAGGAGGTTACGCTGGCCATTTTAGGAGCCGATTTTGAATTACATGGAGGGTCCGTCCGGTGGCTGTTTGGGAAAAGTGTCCTTGTGGCTAGTCGATATCTAGGAACGGCTTGGGTGATGCTTCCAGAAGGAATGTGGATGTGGGCGGGGCCGAATGAGGGGGGAGCTCTCCACTTTGCGGAAAGGGGAACGACGACAAGCCACGGTCGCGGATTTTTCAATACGCACTTTTGGGATTCATATATCGAGACATTATGTGGCGATACGGCGACTATTGAGCTAGAGCGCATACATTGGATTCGTCATCTCCAATATGATAAAATTTCATCTGTTTGCTTTGAACTATAGCTAGCTCCAGCTCATCTGTGACACATGAGGCTCAGGGTGCAATTGGCCCTTGACGTTTCATAAAATGATGAATCCCGGGTTGTCAGGGGCACATGTGATGGGGTTCATTACCAGAATATAGGGTTCCATAACAATCCCTTGAACATCTATGGAAGGGTTATAAAACCGGATTCGTCAGGGGTTCGCAGCGACCATGAAATAAGGGTCATGCTACCCTACAACGCCACAGACAGTACAACCCACAACTGTGGTTAACTCCGAGTCAAGACGCCACAAACAACGACGCCAGGGTTACCTTGAACCAGGATTCACTCGGGGACCACTCCGACATGAAGATGTGAATCCAATCGGCGACCATTTTGTTCCAAGGCGTTCAGTTCGCCTTTTAACGTGCAGAACGCCGACTCTTGATTTTCTGCAAGAGACCCCCTGTATTCTTCTTCTTCTTCTATTGTTTTATGTAGGTGCGGGAAGGAGGCAGGCTTTGTGGTCGGCGAGAAAGAATTCTTGGCGTGGGGCTTGTCTTGCCCGGATTGCCGGGTTGGGAACGGAATTGTGTGTGGGAGAGTCGTAATTAGGTGATTGATCAGTTACGATGGTATGGTGTTATCAGGAGTGAGGGATCTCTCTCATGTCCATGCGGAATACCATGTATTGTTTAAATACCCAGGTTTGGGTCGTTGCAAATCGAGGTCGCCGTTTGAGTTGTCTAGGAAAGAGACTAGTAAATTAGTAACTCCCTTTTTCAAAACACTTGACTATATAAACCATTACCATCATGTCTTCTACGGCTACTCTTACGACGCCTCTTCTCCCATCCACGGGAACAACACCCATATCTCCAGCTTCCGAACGACTGTTTTCCAAGATGCTTTTCCCAATTATCTCCGGTGCCGCCTTTGGTGCGGCCATGACGACTGCTGGGATCGCCCAACCGAATGTTATTATTGCCCAGTTCAAATTTGAAGAATATCACATGCTTCAAGCTTTTCTTGCGGCTTCAGCAACTAGCACGTGAGTTGTTCATTCCTTGGTGTTGTTCAACATGCGGACAAACTAACAAAATCAGTCTTGTTATTGCTCTGCTACCAAAACTCGGTTACCCAAAACATGCTTGCCGAACTCCCACGACTATTGGCGTATTCCCCTTTGACGGGAATGTTGTTGGTGGAGCTCTTTTAGGTACTGGAATGGCTTTGACTGGTTCATGTCCGGGGTCCGTCTATGTACAACTTGGACTGGCTGCGCCGAAATCTCTGTTGATTCTAGCTGGTGGGATCGTCGGTGGTACTCTCTTCACAAGTGTAATCAACCCAGCTATCACCAAGATCAAAACCAAGCTTGCGCCAAACCCAGCTTCTAAAATTTCGGTGTCTGACGCTTGTGGTATTGCCCCACTTACATCATCATTCATATTTGCTGCCATGACACTCTCTATTGCGATAACTCTTTCGAAAATCACTCCGGTGTCATCATATGCACATGGCGCTATCCCACTTCTTGGTGGTTTCCTTATCGGCCTCTCTCAACTCCTTTCATACATATTACGCAACGCTCTACTTGGTGTCTCGGGTTCTTTTGAAGAGGCTGGCAAGACAGTCATGTCAATACTTAGCCTTGGAAAAAGAGCACTACCTGTGGCATACAACAATTGCCTCTTCGCTGGTGGTGTAGCTCTTGGTGCAGCTTTAATGGGCGTAGTAAACCCTGAGCTGGGTACCATCGATTCAGCTGAAAGTGTCACTGCTACTAAAGCAATCATAGGTGGATTTACCATGGTTGTGGGTAGTCGTATGGCTGGTGGCTGTACATCAGGGCATGGAATCAGTGGAATGAGTTTGATGAGTCTCTCCAGCTTTGTAACCATTGGCGCAATGTTTACAACTGCCGGGATCTTATCTTCTTTTGTGTTTTAAAGCCGGATTGAGGTCAGACATGTGGTAGTACAGACTACATGCTTATATCATGATCTAATAGCATTGCATTGTTTCACCAAATACAGTACTTTGGTTAACCCCAGCCGGTAACCCTTCTCGTCTAAGAAGTACTTCGCATCCCTCGGTGACACGCATAACTGTACAGCATAATCGATTATATCAAGCTGTTGTTCAATTCTCGGCTACAGCCGAACAGAGCCTCTAAGCCGGTTTCCAACGGTACACCCCCGTCATGTAGAAAGTTCCACGGTACAAGCACATGACAGTATAGAATCTTCCCTGTTCTCTCCGTGAAAGAAAAAAACATGTACAAACGTAAAACTCAAACTCATCGTATAGACAAAAAGTCCACCTCCAACAAAGGAGGGAGCCCCCGTGTTCTAAGTGGTTAAGCGGCGTCTATACAAAGAACATGAAGCGTAATGAGAACCACTTAACTTAGCCCCATAAGGCAAGTTATACCGCCAAGACCCACATACCCGTCCTCGGGACTCTATTCCAGCTCATCGTCCATGTGGCAAAACAGCCCGGCAACCTATCCGAGTGGACCCTCTTGATGAACCCCCACCCACCCGTCAATAAACGCCCCACGCCCCTATTGACGAAAGAAAGAAAGAAAAAAAAAAACTCTTCAAGAAACGCGATAGCCACATCCCCAAACGTCTCAAACCCGTCAAAAAGACCACCCGGAAACGCCACAAGGAAACCTAATTAGGAAGTTGGATAGACGACACCCGAGGATATCCGCCGTCAACCGTTCGGCCCGTGTGGCGTATATCTGGCTCGTGTTGACCACGGGGGGGTTAAGGGTTCGTGCAGCTGGCTTTGGGGTGTTTTCTGGTGGGAGCTTGGGCGGTTTGAGAGGTTTGAGATAGAACTTATGGTCTAGATGCTACAACATACATAGATGATGGCTGTGTGGTGGCGACTTACACGTAGAGCGGGATTAACCCTTGTGGTGGTATCGATAACCCTTTGATTGAGAAATAGCGTTGCCTGATGATTGTCAATTTGGGTCGCTTATAAATGTCGGAAACTTAATCGCCCCGTCACAATGGTTGTGAAAGAGATATGTCACCGGTGTTAGGTATGTACATACAATCCCATCAGGCATCTGAATTCGACAAGCAAACTCTTTGGACGTTTATGTCACCACGAAGAGGCGAAAAGCACAGACAAACAAGCTTTCCGGTCTTCACAACCGAAGCTTCTCCACGCTCAGAGTTTTCCAAACACCCACAGGTCCACGATGAACCTTCCAGATCTGCACAGCCCATATTCGCAGTCCTAAAGTATCTTCACAACTCAACACGAAACTGGTCCCATACCCTAAACATCCCATATTGGAACCAATCCGGTAGCCCGTAACACAACCAGAAAAAAGCAACCCCTTCCGGCCCGGCTAGCTCAATCGGTAGCCCGTAATGGACAACAGAAAACGGTTGTATTCTGCGAGATACATGGGCTATGAATGGTGCCTGGCAGCCTTGCGTCATGATGAACGGGAGCTACATATTGGCAGGTGTAGATGCCCCATAGATAAGTGGGATTTTCCCAAGGCAGCCGAATTAATAAAGGAGATGGTGAGGAATAGACAGGGAGCATGTCAGTCCTGTCGGGCGGGTCGGTCAAAAAAGCTTAAGTTGATGTTTGCAGGAGACATTCACCGAAAGGGCTGGCCTGGCCTCTGTGACAGATGACCCAAGCTTCTAAAGGACCTAGAAAGGAAAATATAGAGGGGACAGGTGTGGACTCTATTCTGTACTACTGGATTTGGTCACCGACGAACGTCTGTAATAGTCAGGCCGGGGTGTGATTGAGAAAGAACAAAATCCTGAAGGCGGGAAGTATGACGCCCCATTTGTATATGGGGATAATGCATACGTGATGCATCCATGATTTGAATGGCAGAAAAGCTACACACCTTTGTGGAGTTTTTTTCATGATCTTCTATTCGGTTGCCTATATGTATGTGAACTTGTTTGCCCAAAAGCAGGTTTTTTGAAAACAGCGACCTTTGGGTATATCGACTTGTTCAGCCCCAGTTTCCAAGGGATAAAATATTCAACAAAGGGGAAAACAGAAACAGACTACAAGATCAAGCTTGTCAAACTAGTTGTGGTGTTTACTTGAGATGAAGTGAGGCAATGCACTGTTTAATCATCCAGAGTTTAACACAATCATGGTCACGATGAGCTTTCCATCCAACCATGTAGACGAATCTAGTGATTTCCTAATTAGGCGATGAGTCTTGGTGATATAAGGCCTGATGACATGAGTTAGTTCGGTAACCCGTCCGTCAAAGTTTTAGGAACACGCCCCGACCGCCCTATGAAAGACGACTAGGGACATATAGTTTTAGGCGAGGTCAATGATGATAGGTGTAACCGCGAACAAAACAGGGGGTAAGTGTGTTTTTTATCACTATGGCGGATGTTTTCGTTTGTAAGTTTGAAGAGGGGGGTGTGTATCTAAGTCCATAGAAGAAGGGAGAACCTATAACACACCCAAGATGAAGAAGAGAATCCCGTTTTTGATGGGGGGAGTGGATACTCGGAGGGAGAGAGACGTGGTCCGGAGTGTCAATCATTCGATATAAAAGGGAGAGACATTCCCGACTTTGTAGATGAGTCTGGATTGCTATTCCTCATCACACAACGAAAACAACCAGTCTTGAGTTTCACTCTTCACTTCACTTTTCAGATCCCCAAACTACTTACTACTTTTCCACTTCTTCACCTTTTCCAATTCCAAAATGTCCGCCTACGGTCCTCTCGGGTTCCCCCACGTCGCCGTCAAAGATCGTCGTCACACCAACCCCATCCTCGAAGGTCTTCTCTACAAGTTCCCCGAAGTGTCTCCCGCCGCTTCCTCCAAGACCACCTCTCACCACCGCAAGCACTCCACCGACTCGTCTTCTTCCGATGACGCTTCCATTCTCTCCCGTCACTCTCTAAGTGCCACCATCAAAGCCAAGTTCCACAAGAGCATTTCCCGCAACTAAGGAGCACCGTCTTCAGGCGTCTTCAGATATCCCACATATCTGATCTGACCTGATCTGAACTTCACGCCCCTCTCTTTGCCTCTTTTGGGCCCGGGTGTAGTTCCGCTCTAAGTGCTGGTCACAGAGCTATTCGACAACAAGGGTTAAAGTGTACTGGTGACATCTTTAGCAGCCCGCCCGATATTCTCGGTCGAGTTTTTTGCTTTTCTTGGCTTGTTGTCTTGGTTTTTTGACTTTGCTTTCTTTTTGGTCACTTGTCTTTGTGTTTCTGATTCCCACTCACGGCCTTTCGGTCTACGATTATGACTTTGTTTCTTTCCTACTTTGTTCTTTCAGGTCGTGGTACCCTGATGGTACTGGGGCTTTGTCCCTTAATTGCACCAAAAGAGGTGCACGCACGTTATAGATGGTGGATAGTTTTGTTCCCGCTGCTACGGCTTTCCGCCTACAGCTTTAATACAATCTTTTGTTGTTTAATTTCAAGCTAATGTGATCTTCATGTAAATCCTGTCATCGTAAAATAAACCCTAGAATCCATCATCATTAAAGTTGGTCCGCATTGTGATTTGTCCAAGACTTTCATCATCATCACTCAACTGGCCACCAGCCGTAGCTACGATATCCTCAACAATCCTTCTGGTAGCTTCTCTAGCCGGCGTTTGAACTACTCTGTCCGGTCCCATTGAAAACCGAATAGTTTTTGGTGGACTTGGATCGCCCTCACCATCACTACTCCAGTTGATTTCATAATTGTCGTTTCCCTTTTGTGTATCCGTTTTCTGAACGGTAAAAGGGTCATCACTTGGGTTATATCTCGCTCCTGTACTTGTCCCGGAAATACCCCGTCCCCCGAGAATACTCACACCAGGTGTCCGTGGCCCATGTGCCGAAGGAACAGCTTCAAGCTTAGAACGGATAGCATCAGTTCTAAGCGGAGACATGAAAGCCTGACTGCGAATTTTAGGCATTAGAATTTCAGGTGACGAAGATAACATCTCATCTCCTGGCTCATTTCTAGATCCAGTTGCTTTACCAGTGGTACCGCCCGCTGACCGACTTTGAGAGACCCCGGAAGGACCACCTTTCACAGGTGATCTCATACGGGCAACAAAACAACCAGGTGATTCAGGTAGACGGAACGACTTTTTAAGATAGTGTGATGCAGTTTCCGCTTGTTTACCCTTCCCAGCGGGCGTCACCGAGTTATAGAAACGAGCAGTCCGTTCTTCAAAAGCGATACTGCTGTCTTCGTGTGTTTCTTCTCGTGGAGCAGGTCTAACACGAACTGCCGACGATGGAAGAGGGATATCATCATCACTGAAGATTTGACTGATTTCTTGCTCATCTCGTTGTTGACCTTTAGACCGACCCGATGGAGTATCATAGGCTGGCCGCGCCTCCGAGTAAGCGCTTTGTCTCATGGCCGCCGAGATCCGCGGGGTACCTTCAGCGAGTTCTCCATATGGATCATCTAGCGCACTCTCTTCTTGATAGCCCCTTTGTTCATCTTGCTCGACATAATCTCTGCCATACTCATAATCTTCACCGTCTATAAGAGCTTCCTCGTCATTTGGCGATGGTGCTGATACGTCACGCATTATTGACGATTCCCCATCATCCATTGTCGGAGGCGTGTACTCAGCTTCATCACCTCGGTTAGGCTCCATCGTGATGTTGGCCGACGCCTCAAAAAACTGTTTCCAAAACTGGGAAGCTTCCCATACAGCCTTGCTATGTTCACCATATTGCTCTATGATAGGCAAAATGCTTGTGCTGATGATACGGTGCGCTCGACTGAAGTTGGTATCAATTTCTATCATCTGTTAGTTATGCCGTCTGAAATAGGGGATAAAACTCAACTACCTTGTAGAGTCAGAGTAATAGACTGCTCCAGCTTCTCGAGCTCTTGAGTCTGTGTCAATTGCCGCCCAGCCATTTTGATGTGTATTGTTGACAATATCGTCACTGATGTACACTCACTAACTAGTGACGCTTGTAAGATGCTGGTGATGTTTATTCAGACCAGGGTTGTCGCGTGGGTGATCGTGTTAGGGTTCCAACACACCGAACTACTCACCGACCCTGGCACATGTTCTCATTCCTAAGCGCCAAAGCGACTTATAGCCATTCAATTTGTCGCAAACCGTTACAATTGATTCTCCAAAACTGCAACCTATTAAATCTGGAACACAGAACACCAGCCACTTCAGCCGAGTCACTTCACTCACCTTAAAACCCGGACAATCACTCTTCTTTTCTTCTCGTCACCTGGTTCCCCTCCCCAAAAAAGCATGTTTGCGTCAAATACCACAATGAATTCTGTAAACTCCACGTCAAATGTCATGTCCCCGGCCCTGGTCTTTCCCAGCCGCTCACGACCAATCCGCCTGACCAACCGCGGTCGTCAAGTGACGCTTCCGCACCCGACCGTCGCTCCAGATGGCTCATATAACCCGTAAGTTTCCCGCTGTAAACCCAAGGGTTAGTGTCCAACCCAACTAACCGTCCGCTAGACTCGTTTACACATGGGTTCCAAGACCGCAACCACCACCGGGACACTTCTTGGTGTCTATTGCTGCAACTGCTTTGAATCACCGGGATTTGTTCCTACGACAAAACAAGTATCCACATCCGTCTCACACGGCCCCGCTCTTTTCTGACGGCGCCGGGACAATCGCCGCTTTGGGCGCAAATGCACCGGATCTCCTTGGACGATCTGTCATTCTCCCTCCGTGCGTCGGGTGGTTGAACTCACCAGAGGGACCGGAAGATCCAACATTGTTCAGTGTCGTAGGTGGATCTGCTAGAACACCCTTGGGGTACGGAGCAGACTATGTAGTCGTGAACTCAGCCGATGTTGAGTTATCGCCAGGCCACTTGACATCCGTACAAGCAGCGGCGTTACCTTTGGCAGGACTGACGGCATGGAGGGCTCTGGTTACAAAGAGTGGGAATGCGAAAGTCGATCATAATATCCTAGTGACGGGAGTTGGTGGTGGAGTTGCCCTCATGGTGCTCAAGTTTGCAGTGGCTATTGGGTGTCGGGTGTTTGTTACTTCCGGGAGTCGCGAGAAGATACAGACAGCCATTGACCTTGGAGCTTCCGGCGGTGTAAGCTATAAAGAGGCCAACTGGTCTAACCAGTTGACATCAATACTCCCGACTGACAGGCCATATATCGACGCCGTTATTGATGGAGCTGGTGGGTCAATCATCGGGGATGTCATACGGATCATCAAGCCTGGCGGTGTCATAGTCTCATATGGGATGACACAGGGCCCCAAGATGGATTGGCTCATGCAAGCAGTTCTCAAGAATGTCGAGTTACGCGGAACCACAATGGGATCACGCAAGGAGTTTGCTGCTATGGTCCGCTTCGTGGATGAGAAGCGAATTGTCCCGGTGATTAGTAGAGTGGTTCCAGGTTTGGACCGACGCCAGGAGATTGAAGAGCTATTCCAGATCATGGAGTCTGGTGCCCAGTTTGGGAAATTGGTCATTGAACATGAACCGGTCAGAGAAATTACTGAAAAGCTGTAGTAACGCAATTCACAATGTTTGATGAACACGAAATCATGTCATGATAAAACCTTTCTTTTTCAAATGTACAAATAGATAAACAAACAAAAGCAAAGCGTGGTATCCGTTCCGTAGCAGTAATAATAACAATGGCAATGCAAACCACTCCCTCCTTATCCTCTTCCCACCAAAATCTATTCCTCGGTCTTTCTTCTCTTCTTCTTCTTGAGCTCCGGCTCCTCGGGCGGTACAAAGTCCTTTTCTCTCTCGCGCTTCTTCTCCTCCTTCTTGACCTTTTGCTTCTCCATACGCTCGTGTCTGGCCGCCCGTTCCTTGGCCTCCTTGCCAAGGAAGTACTCTCCCGTCTCGATCTCCTTGTCGATCTTGCTCTTCTCGGGCGCTGGCGGGAACGGCGTGTACACCTTCTTGGTCTTGTCGGTGACGACGTGGGGGACATGGCGCTTGCTGGTGTTGCGCTTGCCGAATTTGGGGAGGAAGCGGTCCCAGGACTCGGTGGCGAGTGTGGGGTCCTTGGCGAGCTCGCGCTTTACCATGAGGGACTTGATGTGGTAGATGGGGTGCACGTTGTTCATGCAGTCTTCGATGATGCGACGGACTTCCTTGAGACCCTTGTACGGGCCCATGGCCGAGACTGTGTTACCGTGGACGAGGAGGTATGTCTCGGTGAGAAGCTCGAGGGCCTTGAGGGTTGACCCGTTGGGACCAAGAATACGCTGGCGGCGCTTGACGAATTTGTCTTTGTTGCGCACTAAGCTGCGGATCTTGATAATGTCGCAAGCAACACCGTCCTCAAGGATCTTGACGGCCTGTGGCGCCGGCACGGAACGGGCAAGCAGACGGATCATGTCGCGGGCGTTAAGGATGGCAGCGGGGTCGTAAGTCTCGTGGGTGGTGCGCACAGTCATGCAGCCCTTGATGACATCTAGCTCGCCATCAACGTGGTACTTGGCCAGCGACTTGCGAACCAGAGGCCAGGCCTCGCGCAGGTACACCTCACGGTACTTGGGGAACAGCGTCACAAACTCCGACTTCTCGGCGAAGCTGCCGGCTTTGTTGTCGTCCTTGGTGAAGACATCGACCTTCCACTTGTCAATGTCATCCGTATCCCACGGCTTTTCCTTCTTGTGTGTCGAGGGCATCGTGAGGAGTGGCGGTGATAGGGTCGTGAAAGATGTCGTTAAAGAGAGTCGATTAGGAGGAAATATTCACAAGTGTAACGAAAGAGACTGCCGGATTCAGAAACAAATCAATGGAGATATTGCAAGGAATTTGACGATAAAAGAGTGGAAAATCGCACGCTCAAAGTCCGCAGCAACCAAAGAAGAACCAGAGCCCGAAATTCTTCACGAAGCGGCAGAATAAAAAAATTGGTAGTCGCTATCGATGGCTCTAGGGCCATTCTCAAGGGCATCCCAATCAGGCAAAAGCGGTGAATGTTTATTCAACCTCTGTGAGACCATGCTGAGTCAGCTAGTTACAGGGGGTCCAAATTTGTCGTGATGATGCGGACTTGCGATTTTGAGCTGGGTTGAAGAGGGCTTGCGGTTGACCGGGTTTTGGCCGATTTCTTTTTGTCTTTTGTGATTTTTATTGAGAAGGTTGTCACGATGTCGAAGCCTGCGAGAGACCAGATCATCAAGCTGGTTGTCGGTGCTGGAAAGGCGACTCCCAGTCCTCCCATTGGTCCGGCTCTCGGTTCCAAGGGTGTCAAGTCTATGGATTTCTGCAAGGTATGCTGTGACTACATATGTGTCTGGTTGGCATATTGATTAACGCCGTGATTTACAGGAGTTCAACGCCCGTACCTCCCACATTATCCCTGGCACGCCCACGCCATGCCGCGTGACCGTCCGTCCCGACCGTTCCTTCACCTTTGAGATCCGTACCCCGCAAACGTCATGGCTGCTTCTCAACGCGGCTCAGGCCCCCATTCGTAAGGGCCGGAGACGAGGCTCTAGTAACCCCGGCACAGAGATTATCGCGACTATCAGTCTGAAGCATGTGTACGAGATTGCTAAGATTAAGGTTACGGAGCCTAGACTATCGGGGTTGTCGTTGGAGGGTGTGTGCAGGGCTATCATTTACCAGGCGCAGTCTATTGGTATTGAGGTGGTGGCATGAGTTGGGAGATGGGTGTTATTGGGCCGTTGAAGGGGAAGGTATCCGACGTTCCAGGCTCGGAAAGGGTTTGTAGATTGGTTCGAGGGTGGGTTGGCATGCAGTCCGGAGAAGACTGCCGCATTTCTGTATAACATTTCATGTACGACTACTAGGACATGAGTATTCATGTCTATCTGCAAAATATTGTATTTTATTCTGTCACATGTAGGCCTCAAGCCACCAAACAAGTTGAAGTGACATGTGAGCCTCATTGAACACAATCTATGGTCACAATCTATGGTCAAAATTCATGACCGCATATCAACTGCCACATAGATGCACAAATACATACACACATAGGTCTGTGTTATGAGCCAGTATAGGATGTAATGTATGTTCTAATAACGGGTACCAACATCACATTGAGGCTCTGCATGAGGCCCGTCTAACCCTTGTAGTTCCTGATAAGCTCCCGCAGGGTTATTTCAACTCTGTACCACGTTCGTGAACGATTACATATAAGATTATAGGGAGCCGACCAGTCGTAAGTGAACGTCTTATCGCTGCAGGGCGAGAGTGGCATGTTGAGGCGGCCGCAAGTGTTGAGTCGGAAGGACATCGGAGGGGTAGTAGGAGACAACCTTATCAATGTGTATAAGTGTGTGAACATGCATGAGCCGTGATAGAGTCAGCAGGTATGTATGCACATATGTACATATGTTAGTTTACGATGCAAGGGGAGTAGTGGTGCGACTTAGGGAGAGACCCGGCTGTTAATCCGGACGTAACGGACCAACTATAGACGGGGGATGTAGCGGATATACCGTGGGTTATGTGGGACTTAATGCCCTGTCCTAAGCTGCATGAATTGAAGCATGGCGGATTCTGATGCCACCTTGATAGTACAAAATGTAAAAGTCAAAGCCATCTAATCAGTGAGCAGAATATAAGATATCTGGTTGGCTTGATTGGACCGTTTGTCCGACAAAATCTGCTTACAGAAGATAGATGCATGAATCTACCGACCGTGTGTTCAAGTCGAACTAAAACTACAAACTCATGTCTTTCTATGCACCATGCTATGACCGTATTTTGTCAGGACATGTCAGCATCGAGATATAACCGATTGATTAATCCCCGATCATCGCTCAATCGACAACAACCATTCACATGATCAGTAAACCTAAACACACGATACCCGAAAGACTTCCGCACTTCCCAGTTATGGCGCACAGAATCTCGCAATCCATGCCGATATGTTTGTGCTCGTCTGTCGAATAGAGTTGCCAATAGTAGTAGACAGCTTCCTTCTCATCAGCCGCAGGCAACACCGTTTCCTGCCCCGCTTTCGGGTTTCCAGATTAAGTATTCGCATGAGCTGGTTGGTTACTCCACTTTTAAGTAGCTCTTATATCTGTCTTTGTTCAGGCCATGACAAGTTAAACCCCGCTATTGGATTTCATCATGGTAATAATTGGCTCCCACGGTCCAGGCCAAGCTCGCCATAACCAAGTCTGTGACGATGGTTACTTGCCAAATACATACACAAGACCGACCAGCCACAGAAACGCAGACAACGCGGAAATAGCCATCACGTCTGGCCTCACTTCATCGCTTGTTGGCTTTTTTGACTTGCATATTATTGCCAGCGGTCACGGACTCTTTTTTTCTCTTCTTTGCACTGTCGTGGGTGGCCTTTTCAGAGTGGCTAGCAGGGCCCCTTGGACAACTGTACATACACACATGAATCTGCATATTCGGCTTATTCCCAGCGGATGTAGAGAAGAAAAAAAAGAAAGAAAAAAGAAATTGTCAACCCGTGATCCCATGTGCGGCGTACGCACTTGCCCTGGTCGGGCCGTAGCTTCTCCTTGTTCGTTTGCATTGTCTATTCTGCATGTTCTTTCCCAGATGAGATGTCAAAATGGTAGTATCCCACGCCGTACCTTAGTTGTGAATCTGTAAAACTCGCTCCGCTGTTTCTTCTCTTCTCTCCATTATAACCAACAACTCTAGTGCCAAGCGATCCGATCTCCTTTCTTCGAGCCCCTCCTCACCGTTGTATCATTGTTAACTATTCGGCCCTCCTCTCCTCTTGTTCGCATTTTTGCGGTCCCTAAAGCTGAGGGAATCTTGCCCTGGCCTGTCAAGCTTGGCACTGTTCGCATGCTAGAACCAGGTCACAGTGATAAAACTTCAGCCACAGACAAAGGTCAAACGGACGTTCAACAGAACACTCGTTTATTCGATCTCTGTTTCGGCCTTTACTTGGTTATCAAGAACAAGTTGGGTTTGCCTGGTTCAATTTGTTGTTGTCCTCAAACAGCCGGGATATATCTATGCATATAAAGCTTTGTCTTGCTCTGAACCATCAGCTCCGGCAAACACGGCAAGGAACAGCAAACTCCGCTGGCTTAAGGCCCTCACTTTACATGCCGTCTTACCTCTAGTATCCTTACACAAGCGTCGTCGGATATCATTGAATATCGGCTTACATGACAGGAGACAGTTCATTGTCGCCCTCCCACACTCGCCATAGTTCCGCCACCAAAACCTACAGCAACCGTCCAGTCCAGTCTCTCCGTTCGGCTCACTTTGCGACGACCCAAAAGTGACCCTGGAGTGCTCGCCACCCGCAAAATCAAGAGAATAAAGAGAAAAGAAGCCCACCTTGGCGTTTCGCTGCTTGCCTCCATCCCGCAGTCCGAAGAAAAAAAAAAGAACATCAAGCGTCTGATATATCTTTTTGTTCAATTCTAAGATATAAGCTGCCCCATCCCTTTGGCGATCTACATACATCCGCCAGAGATAGCGAAAAGTGCGTCATTCCAGAGCATCTGCGACCCTGCTCGGTACTAATAGAACCGTTGCGGCGCTTTTGTTTTGATAACAAACCTAGCTTTTCTTTTTCTTCTGTGGTTTCTACATCCCCCAGCCAAGCAAGCTATTCTTGGCGACAATCTAGGCGACAACCTAGAACCTCAACAACCTGCCACTCGCCGCATTGAACAACAATCCCTACCTAAAAGCTCGAGTCTTTCTCATTTCTTCATTCCGTCTTTGCATTTTGTTTCTCTGTCTTTGACTTGTCTGTTCGTCTGCATACAAGAACACTCGTTGTCTTGAACCTCCCATCGCATTACGTTATCCTCGACCAGCAAGCTGCCACCAAAACCGGCTATTACACTGCCCGCCGTCGTACCGACACACTCAATTACTAGTCGCAATCCATCCTGTGCGCCCCATCTTCCCGCACATCTGCCGCACAGAAGTTCATCGCCAACGTTGCAGTCGATAGAGCAAAAAAAAGGGCCCTTCCTGAGTATTGGCCTTCCATTCCGCCACCTAAAACGGACAACAGCCCCATCAACCCCGGTTGTGGCTTGCCATATCAACCGCCCCGCCCGCCGAGCCTCCCGACTTCCACAGCTATACAAAGCTATAGATAGCTCTACGTCAGCACCACATACATACCGCAGAGTTAAACCATTATAGAGCCCAGCTATACTTGGTTTCTGTTGTCGCCACTACTCACACGGCCTAGTCTAGTTTCTAGAGAATCTAGACCTTTTGTCGAAATCCATACAGCTATAATTACAACAACCTCCTCTTTTACCTCGTCTCGCCACTTTTTTTCCATTTCTTACAATGTCAACGATGCCGTCTGCAGAAATATCTAATAATCGCACAGGTAAGATATCCATATACCCGCATTTTCCTGCAGATTCCAAAAACTGGCTGCCGAGGTCCCAATCCCGACCGACGCATGTTATTTGAACGCATCCCGCGCGCACATCTTTCTGCGCTTTCGGTCGGGAAAAAAGAAGATGCTCTTTGTTCTTGACCTTTGACGTCACATCCCGGTCGGTTGGCAACCGCAATTCACCGGCGACTTGGCTGTTTAATGTCTTGAATCGCCGCAGAGCATATCGGAAGGCTGCCCGGTTTGCATTATTCGAGCACTGCGTCGGCAACTTTGAGGGGTCCTTTGGTTGTCCAAATCGGGTTATCATGTAGTCATGGGGACTCAATGACCTCGGTGCGCTGTGATTTTGGTACTCCAACAAGAGCACAAAAACAGCCAAATCCGGCTAATATAGAGCGGCAGATTATTGCTGCCATTTTGGGCCTTAGCTTTGTGACTGTAACTAACAACGGCATTCCTCGGGTTCTCGCAGAAGACGAAATTATTGAAGCGTCAAATTCCACTAAACTTCAGTCAACCGCTCAACAAAATACGGCCGCATCGCCCTCACCTGCCATGCAAGTGTCCATACCGGAGGGCTCTACGGCCGAAGTGCCCACAGTGCATTTTGCATCGCCTACAGAAATAATTCCGCCCGCACCTATCCCATCCGGCGAAGAATCAAGTGCAGCTGATTCACCAGCTGGTGGCTTTCTTGCGACCATTACGCCGCCGCCACCCGCTGCTGCAACTGCAGACAATGTTACGAGCTCTACTATAGCCGCTCCGACTTCACAGCCAAATTCCAATCAAGTGTCGGACCAAGACATTGCTGAGCTTTCGCAGCAACTCAAGGAGGCTACTATGAAGAGCAAGAATCGCATTGCTTTTGAGCCTATTGCATCTCTCCCGCCATCTAGAGTAAGTACTGAACCTTCTTCATTTTCCATTGTTTGGTGTTACGCTGCTAGTGTTGGACACATGACGAAAGCGGCTTCTCCACTGTTGGACAGTCGCAGATGCAGCCCCGCGGACACGACATGTGCAGATAAAACAGACCCCTTTGGCTCGTATACACTTTTCGGCAATCTATCCGCCACCTATGTTGTCCGGGAAGCGCGAGTGCGCTCGGTGTTTTTGGTGTCTAGATATATCTTCCCATTTGGTCCTCATATTCTGCCAACGTCACCGTCACCTTGCCAGTAGAGTTGATCACACACTGTTGTATTGCAGCTGCAAGGCTCCACTGGCTTGGCGGACGTCGATCCTGGCAAAGAGCCGCAACCCCACACCACGTAACATGCCGATAAAAGGACGCGCAAGTCGGTTGTTCGGGCCGGAGATGAGCTCTTCGGAACCGGATCCTATGACAGGGAGGAATCGACATTCACGGGCTTGGCTGCGGGTGTTGCCCACCTACGGTGTTATCTGCAGGTAGTTGGCAAGACGCAAATCACTGTGTGGCTAGACGTATCTACTGTGATATTACTGCAAATGGAAAGCTGCAGACATCAGTGAGCATTGCATGTCGACTTTATCTGCGACTTGTACATGATTGCGCTATCGCAGATGTAATCATGTGGTCTTCCGTTCCGACAGCGGGCCGTGTACGGCGCACAAAGTTGGTCGAGCTGGTTACAAAAAGTTTGGCTACGTTTGTTGAGTCGGGTCTAAGGTGTGGCTACCAAGGTGTTCACGTATCAAGTATGAGATTGCCAGTCGTTGAGACTAATCAGCCCTCTTGCCTCATCACATGGTGTCACAAACCAGACTTAGTAACAGGGCCAAGTGGTCACTGACACTCTAGGGTGATTATTCCCAGAGTGAGATTATATGTGTGCCGCACATTACGACGTTTCCTGGGCGTATTTTTTGCCTTTTTTCGGGCGTTATTAAAGGACTTATTCCCACCCTTGTTGAAGACTTGAAGACTAACTCCTTCTTGTGTAGATGCCATCACATGAGTATCTCCCTCTTGGTTCACCCAGACAACGTCCTGTCGACTCTCATGGTCCCTCTCATAGTGCCAGCATGGTTTCTATCAATTCGCCTCCGCTTACGCCGTCTGGGACTGACATCGACTCACATGCTCGCTCCCCTACGAAACACCATGCCAACGGCCATGGCGAAAGCGTCATTACCCCGCAGCCATCAACCTCTAACGACCGCAGCTCCAAGATGGCGGGAGAGCATTTGTATCCGCGCCCACAAACTGCCAGCGATCACTCAAGGCAGAACAACCACCGTCGCGGCATGTTCTCACTTGGTCCCGGTGGCTCAACGCCCAATTCTAGAGAAAGCAGTCCGTCCAGAGCTGGGTCATACTACAGTCGGCCATTCACGCCTGCTGGAGATTCGTCCAACCCATACGCGGCCAGCAGACGTGCGCCACAAGCTGTGCAGCCACATCCCAAGCAAATTGAACCGAGATTTCACTTTACCCGCGGCAAAAAGAAGCATTCATCGCCGTCATCGTCTTCAGTTAGTTTACTGTCACCGGACAAGCGGCACCGGGATGACCACAGCTTCGGGCACACCGACTCGCATGCCACAAGCAAGAGTTCGATGGTTGACCTAAAACGGTTCTTCAAGAAGAGTCATCATGGACATAAGGGCGACAAGTCACCGGGTGGAAAGAGCAAGGGGACACCAGTCAAGTCGGGCCACTCACTTCCGTTTGGCGAAGACCACGGGCTTACTACCAAGTACGGTAAATTCGGAAAGGTTTTGGGTTCCGGTGCTGGTGGTTCAGTCCGTGTTATGAAGCGCAGTGACGATAACACCGTCTTCGCGGTCAAGGAGTTCCGAGCCCGGCACACGTATGAGACTGAGAAGGATTACGCCAAGAAGTTGACTGGTGAATTCTGTATAGGATCTACATTGCACCACGGCAATGTGATTGAAACGCTTGATATCCTTCAAGAGAGGGGTCGGTGGTTCGTCGTGATGGAGTATGCGCCATTTGATCTCTTTGCGATTGTGATGACAGGACGCATGTCTCGAGCTGAGGTTTCTTGTGCATTCTTGCAGATTCTAAACGGTGTGACGTATCTGCACAGCATGGGATTGGCGCATCGTGATTTAAAGTTGGACAACGTGGTTGTCAGTGCTAACGGCATCATGAAAATTATTGATTTCGGAAGTGCCCATGTATTCCGTTATCCGTTTGAGGAGGGAATCATCAAGGCCAAGGGTAAGTTGAGGTTGTAGAATTATGCTAGTCATGATGGATGTACTAACATTAAGTTACAGGTATTGTTGGGTCAGATCCTTACCTTGCACCCGAGGTCTATGAGGAAAAGACACTCTATGATCCCAGAGGTGTCGATATTTGGTCATTAGGTATCATCTACTGCTGCATGACTCTTCGCAGATTCCCGTGGAAGGTTCCGCGTACGACTGATAACTCGTACAAGCTATTCGCTTCGGAAGCTTCTCCTGGTCATGATCCTGCCCGGCTGATGTTCCCAGTTAAACAAAGCGATGTTACGTCACCCTTGGCGTCTGGTGAGGATGGGGATTACTTTTCTTCAAACCACGGGTCGTCGAGTACCCCCAAGCATGCGCATCATTTCGGTCCGGCAACGGTTCCAGGCCCCGGCACACCGGCACCTTCGACGCCTAATGGACGTCGTGGTCCAACATCGCCGGGTGGATCAAGAGGTCCTGCATCGCCTAATGCCAGACGTAGCGGTCGGAGTACACCAAGTTCTCGCCCCACATCTCCGGCGCCACCAAGACATCGGGCTGCTTTGGACCCGCTTAGTCCACACGGTAATCCAGGTACCCCAGGTGCTACTTCAAATTCCACTTCGAATGGACAACACCACGAAAAGAAGGAGCACATCAAAGGTCCGTGGCGTATTCTTCGCCTTTTGCCCAAAGAAAGCAGAAAGGTTATTTACGGCATGTTGACCATTGATCCAACCAAGCGCATGACAATGGACGATATTATTCAAGACGAGTGGGTGAGCAATACTGTGATTTGCCAGCAACTGGATGGAGGTGAAGTTAGCGCGGCGACGGATCACAAGCATACTTTGGAACCACCAATGTCGGCTTCACAGGCGCCAGCGAAGCCACCAGCCCCAAAGTAGTGCTCAGGCAGGCGAACGAGCATTTAATTTAGTTGTTTTGGTTCCGTTCGGAAATGGAGTTTGGGCTTGTTTTTTTTTTTGTGTTTGTATTACATGTTGATTTTGGGATCCCCTTTTGCCTTTTGCGGCAACTGGGTGTCTTAACGGGAGGGTTCATTTTCCTGACATAAATTGTCCCTGACATTGCAATTGATTAAATATATTCTTATATCCGTATTGGTGTTCTAAATGACTCGTGATTCTATCCTATTCTACAGATGAGCGGCACCCCACCTCCACCTTTACGCAGGACGTTGACCCCACCTTGGCTTGCAGCCAATAACCCTAGCTTTGATTCCAGAATTTGTTGGAATGTTCGGGAGACACAAGGCTTGGGGTTGTACAGAGCCCGCTTTTTTTGCGCATTTGGCTGGCTGGTTGGCGAGAAGCTTTTTAATGACGAAGTTGACCTCGTGAACTTGTTCTTTTTTTCTTCGTTCTTCAGTACCTAAGCTTCTATTCGATAATCTGTACAAAATGGTGAGTTCCTTTTATCGAGCCGTAATCCACGGCTGTCTCTGCCACCCAAGACACCCCGCCCATCTCAAGACACCCAACTAACAACCAAACCCCCCCAAAAAGGCCACCTCCCTCCGCTCGATCCGCGCCCTCGCGCCCCTCCTCGACCGCGTCCTCGTCCAGCGCGTCAAGGCCGAAGCCAAGACCGCCTCGGGAATCTTCCTTCCGGAATCTAGCGTGGAGAAACTCAATGAGGCCAAGGTCCTCGCTGTGGGCCCCGGTGCGTGGGATAAGGATGGGAAGCGCGTGCCTATGGGTGTTAATGTGGGTGATCGCGTGCTTATCCCGCAGTTTGGGGGGAGCCCGGTTAAGGTTGGGGAGGAGGAGTTTCAGCTTTTTAGGGACTCGGAGTAAGTATTTTGGTGGGGAGATGTATGTGTGAGTTTGGTGCTAACGGGTTGTACAGGATTCTTGCGAAGCTTAATGAGTAGAGTGTGAGAAGGGGGAAGTGATGGGGGGCTGCGGTGGCGGCCGTGTATAACATCTTGTTTGTTACTTGTACTATCAATTCACTACGACTTTTGTCCGTCTACGTTGTGTTTCTGTGTCTGTGACTGTTTTATGACCGCCCATACACATACACCCCGAGCCACATGACTCCATGCTCCCGTCCACCTACCAACTTCAAAATCAACGAGATGTTACTCTAACAGGTGAATAACCACATGATGTCATCTATAAAGGTCCTTGGTAGGTCCCAACTACTCTATACAAACTTGGAATACGTCATATGTATATGTCCGAGTCAACTCCATCTCCAACACCTACGCACGTAATTTCTTCCCTTCGAGTCCCCTTACGCACGTAGCCCCATTCAACATCCTCATCCGACAGTCCCGGTTTCAAAACCGCCCACGGCCCCGGCGCTGAATCTCCGTCGCCGCTTTATCGCTCCCGTCGACTCTTCATATCCCGTGATACCGGTACTTCTTCCATCAACGGCGTAATTGGTGTAGTGGTAACATTAATCGTTGCCATCCGGTAATGATTCGATTAGCCCTGGGTTCGATTCCCAGATTACGCAGTTCCTTTTGCCATTCTTTTTGTGTGCTATTCACATTCATTCACTTTTTTGTTCTTATATTGTACAACATCTACACACACTCATTCACATGACAGTCTTCTTCCCTTGATTGATTCAAAAAAATACTCATAAGAATTCAATAAATACAAACAGCAGATATATATTTCCATGCCAGTCATCAGTTATACCCTTACAGGTTAATAAGTTCCACCTCGGAGAAATCCGGTGGATTCCGTCCATAGACCACCCGCACCTTACTATCCAAGGCCGTTCCCGCGTTACTCGCCGGGATATAATCACTTAACTCCTGCATCTGTTTAATCTCATCATCACTAACCCCAATATCATCTCTAGGCAACCAAACCGTTGGTCGTCTGGCACGAAGTGCATAATGCAAAAAGGCATACCGAACAAGCACATCACGCTCGTCGGGCGCCAAATCCTCAATTTCGTCATGGTAGCCCATGAACAAGGCTTCTCCTATGGCCATTTGGGCTTCCATATCCTTGTGCTTCTGTTTCTTCCGGTACTCGGCGGCGTTGTCTCGAACCTTACCGAGAGTGAGGGCGCGGCCGGCGCGGCTGTCGTTGGCCCAGTTGCCAATCATTTTGACAGAATTACTGAAGGTGCCGGTACGCTTGATGCGCTGCAATTCAATGTCTTCGTCAGAGTCGGAACGCATGGTGTTGGTGCCGAGCATGGGGTAACGATCGTCGCCATTGTCACCACCCGCAGTAGGGGATGATGCGGAAGCGTTGGCGGCGTTGGCATCATCGTCAAGGAGACCAAGACGTTCATTTTGAGCACGCTGGAAAGCCTGGTCACGAATAACTGCCTCATCTTCATAAGTGATAGGCAGGTACCGTAGAAGGGGTCCAAACGAACGATTCATAAGAACCTGGAACAAAATGGTCAAGGCAAGAACAACAAACATCACAATGCCATGCTCGGTGCAAGGAGAGTCTCCGTTCTCATCAACAACGATGAAAAAGAGACCTGTCAGACACAACTCCATTACGTATAAACCAGTAAAGGTCTGGTTGATGGCATTGGGGTACAAGATACCGCCAGTGTCAACACCAAACCGCGTGACATAAAGCATAGAGTAACGCTGAGCGATCCACAACAATCCGAATGTGATAATAGCAAATAGGGAAATGAGCGGAGCGACAATAGCGTACACAAGTGCAATGCAGGCAAAGTTGGTGTAAACGGGGAAGAAAGAACCCCAGTTAATGTTGGACAAAGTCGTGTTGCGGGACCACTTGGCACGGGCAGTAGAGTCAAAGATCCGAGCCAAGACATACCACCCGACCAAACTACCAATTTGTAGAAGAGTACCCGAAGACACAGACAGTGACTGCAGCATCATGTAAGAGAAGAAGTAGTTTGCAGATTTGGGCAGATTTTCAGCCAGCAAATCAAGAATCGAAGCGGGACTCTTGCTCAATTCCTGTAAGTTTTCCAGAATCTTGTCCGCACTAGCAGCAAAGAAAGATGCAATAGATACAATCAAAAAGACTTGGAAAAACAGGAAGATAAAGTAGGCCCGCTGAACAAACTCGGCACGTTGAGCGCCCGTCTTGACTCCCTTGATGGTTGCAAGCATCTCGAGAATCATAGGCACCAGAATCAGCAGAATAGCAAGCAGCACAGTGGGCAAGACACCAACGACTGACTTGGAAATCTTGCGGATCGTGGGGTCCTCAACTAGGAAATGAAGCCACTCAAACTGTTGAACAAGCGAGTCGATTTGACCGAGTGAAGCGGTGAAAGCGACGGGAATAGTCCAGAAGATAATCATGGCAGTGACCAAGGCAATGACCAAGGCAGTCCGAGCCCATTCTTGCCACCATGGAATAGCCATGTTATCCCAAATGACATCTCTCGGTGAAACCTCATTGATACGCGGGGCCATCTGCTTGGGGATATGGTGAATCGCGGACTGGCAAGCCATGTGAGCAGCCACCTGGTGGTTGAACTGGATGAAAGCCGAGTTCATCAACGGGTACCGTTCGGGAGTCTTCTGGTCCGCCTCAATCTCGACATTGAGTCTGGCAAGTTCTCTACGGCACCAATCGATAGTATCCACCTTCTTGTTGATCAATGGCAAGCCGGGAAGGAAACCTGGAGTCCAACTGAAAATTGGCAGCCGGTGAGTGGGACGATGTTTGCGCTTAACGTACTTCTCCCACTCAGGCCGGTTCTCGGGTCCTCCTTCTCCGCCATCACCCTTCGAAGATGCCGGAGGTCCAGTGTTGGTGATATCCTGTTTAATTGGGTTTGGATACTCAATTTCGGAAATCGGGATACTGATGAGTTGGAACTGCCACAAGAATCTTCTCCAGCCAGCGACGTTGGGTTCAATCTCCTTGTCGTCCTCTGAAGTCTGCGGGACAGGCGAAGCATAACTCCCCTCGGGGGCCTTCCAAAACTGCCAAAACTTGGGCTTCTCATCGCTGTACATCTCTGCAATGTTGGACACATGGCGCACAGTATTCTTATACTCATGCGGTGCGTCATCGTCGTTGCTACGGACTTGATACGCCGCTGATTCCCCTGACGGTCTAGGCGAGTGGTAAGCGGGGTAATAGTCCGGACTGCGGGTACGTTCCTGGGGTTCCTGGGCGGCTTCAAAGGCCATGAAGCCATTGGTGTTGTCGAGAGTACTATCCATACCATGCTTCATGCCACTACCGGCTTTGCCGACGCCGCCGCCAACCTTGCCAACACCAGTAACGACTCCATTTCCAACCTTCTCAACGCCGCCAACGACACCCTTGCCAACCTTAGACAGACCACCAAAGATCTTGCCAGGCGATATTGGGATTTGTCCAGGCTGAAGACTCAATCTCTTACGCGCAGTCTTGACAGCTTCGGTAATTTCATCGTCCTGAGTACTATCAGCACTAGCTTGGGTCTCAACACCATCAGTCTTGGCTGCACGAGCCATGGCCTCGTTGTCTTCCTGTGCTCTCTGGGCAGCAAGTTCCTCCTTGGTCGGGGCCTTCTTCTTCTGCTTGCGGCGTAGCTTCTTGTCTTCTTTTGCTTGAGCCTTGAGTTGGTTTCTCTTGGCCAAGCGAATGAGTTCAGTTTCGGCGTTCTCCAGTTGCTTATTCACTGCGTCACGTTCATGAACCTTGGCAAGAAGATCCGAGAGATCACGGTTCAACCAGATGTTCCGGATACCACCTGGGAAAACGTCGAAAAGACCCCGAAGGGCATCTTCACTGAGCCACTTCTTGGGGATAGAGTTGACAAGAATAGTAGTGGCAGAAGCTCTCAGACGGTGCTCAGCACTCGTCAGGTAATCCTGACGAACCTTGATGTACACACGCATCTCGCAGTAAAACACAGTGCAAACCCAGATAACTACAGCGATAGCCAAGAACAGATGCACGCCGTAGCGGTTCGAGTTCTCAGGCTTAATGTTTCCCCATGCCAAGGTATCGAGGCCAGTAACCGCGGTTCCGTTGATGGTAGTATTATCAGAAGTTCTTTGGTTAATGTCATGACCCTTTCCGTCGATATAGTTGAGGGGAATAAGCACTGGAATAACAACGCAAGCAATTGGGATGAAAATGACAAGCAGAGTCTTGAGATAACGCAAGAAAAAGTAGGCATCAAGACCACATTTGTTGATGATTTCTCGGTCCTTGAAGGACATGAGACGAATAATCATTCCCCATGGTGTCCGTGGCGGGGCCTCTGTGCGCTCACGTTCAGGGACAAGATATGTCTTTGGTTTGCTATAACACAACAAGCTAGCATTAGCGTCGATCTTAAGTGAGATAACTTTGAAGAGAGAGAAGTAACTTACAATATCCTAGCAAGGCGATTCCGCAGCAATAGAAAAAGGGAAACTTGCACGCCAAAAATCACCAACGAGACTACCAAGGCAGTAAGAAAAGCGTTTAAACTAATTCCACTCAAGGCGCTCCCATCGGTTTCCGTAGCTCGTTTATGCACGGAGCGGTCGACATAGTTAACATAGGCATGTGCCATTCGTCGGGCCAAACCATGGCTGCTGTGCGTTTGGCCCGTGGCCAACAAGTTAACCGACCTGCCAGTCATGGCGGTGGCGATAGCAAGTCAGAAATGTTCTTTTAGGTGGCGAAAAGAAGGGTTGTGCCGAATGTGACGTCAGATCCAAAAGGAAGGGATGGTGTAAGCAGCGTAAATGACGTCCTTAGTCGAAAAAAAGCAACAATTGGTGGTTATGGCGGCCGTTAAAAGTGCAAAAAGTGAAAAGTTACCAGACTTTGAGATGGTGCGGTCAATCAGCTTTTTGAGGGGCCTAATTCTTTTGTTCAAGACAGAAAGAAAAAAAATGCCACCAAAAATAAAGTATCGACAAAGAGGATTAGGTGGGGCGGACAGTGGTATTCAGAGAAGACACAAAGAGTCCTTTGTAAGTGACAGAAGAATCCGGCAGTGTAACGTGAATCGTAGCTTTGGGTACAGCTGAAACAGAACGGTGCAGATATGTAGGATAGTTTCTGTATGTTTCTAGGTAGTTTGTCGGTCGGTCGGTAGCGAGTCAGCAGATGGGGCGATCTGACGGACCGGAGTTATGGTAGGTAGAATAGATTATTCGGAGTAGCCGCGGAAGCTTAAGGTAAGTGATGTACTTTGGTCGGACGGGACCTTGTTTCGTGTAGAGGCCGTGAGATGATGGACGTATGCAGGTAGAAATTCGCAGAGCAATCGTGTTAACGGCTCAATGAAAAATGAGATCCCACCAGTGGATCTGTCTATGGATGCAAAGATGTAGATAGATGGGTATCAAAAAAGGGACGAAGAGCTCGTAGATAAGACAAGGCTGCTTCGATGGTGTGAACTAGGAGTACGTGTGTGGTTTCTCAATTGGAAATGATTAAAAAGTAGAAACAAGTATGTATGTAAAATAGGGAAGGTTCCAAGAAACAAAAGATGGTGTAGCGAGGAAGTTATGGATGTAAGTGGCACGGCACGGGATAGTCTAGATTCAGCCGGCAATGACCAGGCCGATGGATAAGGTAAATTCGCAATGACGAAATAAAAAGAAGAAGGAGAAAAGAAGATGAGGATCCAGAGGAGACGGATGGCAACTTTTCAGTCATAAATAGAGTCAGTAAATTCAAAAAAGCCAAGACGATAGACAGCAAGAATCCATGGCAGTCAATGCTTGGGATGCTTCAAGAACGATAAGAAAGGTCAAAGAGTAAAAGGAACAAAAAACTCCGCTACTAAGGAAACTAAAAAAAAAAAACGAGGTAAACGACACAAGAAAAAGAAGTGCATAAAGAGTTCATAAGCTCCTGCCCCATAACGAACCACTACAAGTAAGATCCCGATATAGCCGGCTAGGCAACTCTCTTTCGATGATAGAAAGAACCCCGTCCCGTGTGTTCCGTCATATTGGGCATTTGATACAGGCATGCCGCTGTTACTTGTTTCTGATTTGCACAGGCAAGTGGGGGGTCCACATAGGTTAACGGAGCCGGGGGGGGGCCAGGACCACCCAGCACCAGCACCAATAGCAGTGAAAAAAAACCAGGTGATGCTAGTTTTCAAGGAGTTTGAAGGGGATGGGGTATACATCGGACATGAACAGGATAAACCAAACCAGTTCCTAGTTCCTCGCCTGTCTGTTTGTTTGCTTGACTTTATTGCTTACTTCCTTCCAAATTAACCTAAACCTCTAGCTCAGGAACAACTTTCAACCGCCCTTACTAACAAGAATCTGCCAAACAAGCGCCGAAATTCACAAAGCCACTAACCCCCCCGAAGCGCGCTCTTACCCAAACCTATTCTAAACCAACCAACCGATACCGCACAACCCGTCACCACCTTCCCTAACCGACCCAGCGGCTACGCCATACACCTACCCCTGTCTGTCAGAAAGAAACCCTAGCTTCATCCCCCAACCCTACATATGTCCCTCGTCAATCCTCCCGTAAATCTGCAGTAGAATCTACATACGCTGATATCTGCACCGGGAAAATCACTACAGGCGTTACACATTTCTAGATGGACAAAGACACCGTTTCACCGACCGTACACAGTTACGTAGCTTCATACATATCTCGGTCATATGTCCTACCCACCGAGTAAACCTGAGAAAAGTGACGAAATCCCTTTGCCACACACAAAATCCAATCAAAATCCCGCAAATAAGTCAAAAATACAAGTCCTGCCACTTGAACCAAGCCTCATCCTAAAGAACCCACTACCAAAATTCCTGACATCCTGACAATCCATCCTAGCCCTGTGGCAAATCCCTTTTGGATTCGCCGACCCGTCTACCAACAAAAAAGGGAATCAAATACGTCATAAAGAAAATCATAAATCTATAAACCCTACCATACCATACCCTATCTATCAATGTATGTATCTGTACAACCGCCCAGTTGAACCTCAGGCCTTCTTCAACAGATCCACCAACTTGGCCTGTTTCTTAACCGCTTTATCCACACTATACAACTTGTTGTAAAACGTCGTGACACTTGGATGCGCCATAACCTTGCCCTTCTCGAACCCAAGCACTCTTAGTCCAGCTTGTGAAGTGGCTCGACTGAGCGCCACATACGCCTGACCCTTTTCGAAGATACGTGATAAGTTTACACTTACACGGTCTAGTGTTTGACCCTGCGCCTTGTGGATCGACAACGCCCACGCGAGAATTAGAGGAACTTGCCGGCGTTTGGCTTGTACTTCACCTGTAGGTAACTCAACCTTCCATTCCTCGGGCTTGCATAGATGGCGAACAGTATGACCAGGCCCAAGATAGAATTCGACATATGGATATGCTTCCTTGTCACTGGCCGCCTCAGCCAGTGATGCTAGTTTGCCAATTGACTTTCCGGCCAAATATGAGCCGTCGGGATCACCCCTAGCCATAGCAGCGACCTGTTCCATCTCACTCCGGAAATCAATAATTCTCCCAATGAGACCGTTGAACAACTGTGCGCTATCATCCGTACCCATATTCTTGATAAGCATGACCTGTGCACCAGGCTTAAGCACCAGTTCCTTGGGACACATCATGTTTGCCAAGATCTTGTCCCGGTATGACTGGTCACCCGAGTCATCAGCAGCAAACCGCCGAGCCTCACCAGGCAACGCACTGAGTCGTCGGTTGTTTGCCATATCTACTTCTTGTCTGGTAGGGAAAAGCTCCGTCACCTCAATTGAGTCGTCGAACTTGAGCTCACGTGACAATTTACGGAACGCTTGCACAGTCTGGTCACTGATACGACCAAGACGCATCTCATTGAGCATGTGTGCAAAGGCGGGGTCCTTTTGACGGAACACTTGTGTCAGACCAATTGTCTGGTCAATACAAGTACCCCAGGCGAGCGCATCGAAACAAAACTTGGCCGGCTTTCCCTTATCTGGCACTGGTGGCAGCTGGAAGAAATCACCAGTCAAAACCAGCTGAATACCACCAAACGGTTTAGCATTGTTCCGAATCTTGCGTGCAACCTGATCCAGTTTGTCGAACAAGTCACCATCAACCATGGAAATCTCATCAATGACCAGACACTTGGTCTTGAGCCATCTTGACTTGGCCTTATTATTACGCTTGATCTTCTTGACCAACACTGAAACCTCTTCCTTTCCAAGACCGATACCTAAATCACTTGGGGTTAGCTATATTCACAAGCTGTTGATCTATTATTTATCGTACAACATGACGAATCATGTCACGAAAAAAAAAAGACAAGAAAGAGGCAACTCACCAGCAAAACTGTGCAAAGTAATACCCCCAATGTTACACGCAGCCAAACCCGTGGATGCCGTAACCGCCAATTTCTCTGGGTCTCGCGACCACTTCCTCTTCAGCCCTTCAATAATCTTGCGCATAAGAACTGATTTACCCGTACCAGCAGGACCAGTGAAGAAGACTGACTGACCCTCCTTGACTACCAACTGTAACACGTCTTCTTGCTCACCACTGAGCTGAATCTTTTGGGGTTTGGGTGGGGCACTGCTAATAGATGTTACCGGAGCATCTGATTCGGCTGCGGCCGCCACGGTGGACATATCCCGTTTAAACGAGGCCACCGAAGGCTTAATTCCCGACCTCGACGAGTTGCTCACCATCGAATCGACCCTAGCCATAGTATTCTGGGCATCCCTACGTACCAGTGTTGGCTCAGGAGTGGCAGTGTCACGCGATGATTGTGCCAGGTTGGGCGGTAGTCTTTTCCTTTTGGCCGCCACCACAGGAATATCAAGTTCCTCTTCAGCTCTGCGCTTCCCACTATCTGTAGACAAAGAAGGTGAAGGAACTGGCAAATCATCTTCACACAGATCGACCACAGTGGGGAGTGTGGGGGCCACCTTGGGAAGTGGTGGGAGCTTCGTCACGAGCTTGACTGGGCCTGCGGGCTTAACCACCGGCATGGTAATAGGCGTGATTTCTTCAAGCGGGTCATCTGAGAAGTCGTCCATGTCGAGGTCATCAAAGCCATATTCCTTGGCAAAGGCATCTGTCGAAAAAAGGTGACCGCTCGAAAGTGCTGGCGGTTCAGGTACAGAAGACACTGCGGGGGCGGGGCCGTTGGTCACTGGAGTCGATTTCGTTTCGGCAAAGGAACTTGAAGAGGCAGCACAGATAGCTGACATGTTTGACGCGGATGGCAGCTTTCCATTGGCCGTGGTCGGTCGTAATGGTATCGCGGCTTGTGAGCGGAGATCTTGTTGTGTGGATGTTGCTTTTGTTTTGGGCTGGTTGAACATTTGCATGATGTTGTTGTTACCGATGGCTGCGGATTTGGAGCGGCTGTTGGCTGCCTTTGCGGCATCTAAAGAACGTGAAGACATTGTCGCGAGATTATGTGTTGTAGAGAAGTGGCGAAGAGTATGTTTGTGTCCTGTGTTAACAGACGATAAAGAATGTCGAGATGGTTGTCGAATCGGTAACCTCTGTATCCCATTTAACGTATCCGTCAAAGCACCAGAAGAGTCCGTAACCCGCGATATCTCAGATTCCAAAAGATCCTTCCGACTCTTCAAACTTGTCGCAAATACCAATTCTGTCGACTCGGTACTAATCAAGCGTCTTTGTTGTGATGTTGCCAGTCCCACTAATCGTCTTTCAAGTCGCTGTGCTACTCGTTGTTTTCCCTGTAGCACCCAGAACCAACAACCGCGCTTCATCCATGCCAACCTCGCCAGCATAAAAAATAAAAGAAACCCTTAATAGTCCAAGGGCAACGGACAAACCCAGGACAGATCCGGACCAGGGGATGGTAGTTGCGGAACCGAGAAGAAGGAGAAAAGTAGATTAAGAAATGTGTCTCTTAGATCGCGACTTTCTTGTGATGTCTATAGACGACTTGGTGTGATATTCCCGGTGCAAAATTAGAGAAGACGAAGGAGAAACCCTAGCGGTGGGCATCCGGCTTGAGGCGGTGATAAATTTGGCCTTATAGTGTGTAAAAAAGAGAATTGATGCCTAGAAACGAAAGTCGTGTAAAGTGGTTTGAAAAATCGCCCAAATAGTTTAAAGTTGTGCAGAATTCTCGATTCAGTGCGACGCGTTTCCTAGACTACGTGTTGTGTGTACATACAAAAGTAAAGGTTTCTCTCAACCTAAAAAAATTACATTCACATGTGATTCCTAGTGGGGCCTTTTACGGACCCACCGTTGACTACTACAATAAGGCGACACCGATTTCATCGTACATACAAGAGAAGAATACATGTGTATATACGTATGACAAATATGTAAACCCTAAATAACACAATTCAATGCATTCCAAACGCCAGCGCTGCCCAAATTCCAAAAGGAAAGATATGTATGCAACCAAACTGAATAATAACACAAACATCGACCGACATTATCATCACTTCGCTTATGCCCCGCTTTTCCGCGGATCGGAGCTGGAGGGACCGTCAAAAGCCGGGGGGCCGTCATAAACCGGAAGAAACTGCTCAAACTCGGCATCTCGAGGTCTCACTGTATCTTTTTTCTTGGTGATTGCTTCGGCTTGGGCGTACATGGTCTGAGAGAACATCTTGAGCTGGTGAGGATCTGGGGTATCCTTTTTCTTGGCCTGGTACGTCACATTGGTGACTTGCATAGGACGTCCACGGCTGCGCTTGGGGGCTTCTGGGGCCAGGTTGGATGGAGTAGGCTTGATTGGCGAGACGGGCGGCACGGAGAGATTGATAGCAACTGGCGGTTTTGGAGAAGTTGGTTGCTGAGCAGCAAGCTCCGCCGTGGTAGACTCGGCGATGACAGATTGAGCAGCAGCTTTTGAGGCTTTCTTAGCCCCCGCTTTCTTGGAAGCAACGGGCTCGGCGGTAACCGGTTCAGCAGCAGCTTTCTTGGCTTTCTTGGCTCCCGCTTTCTTGGGAGCGATGGGCTCGGCGATAACAGGCTCATCAACAGCCTTGGGGGCTTTCTTAGCCCTTGTTTTCTTGGGAGTAACGGGCTCAGCGGCAACAGGCCCATCAACAGCCTTCGAGGCTTTCTTAGCCTTTGCTTTCTTGGAAGCGACGGGCTCAACGGCAACGGGCTCATCAACAGCCTTCGAAGCCTTCTTAGCCCTGGTTTTTTTGGGAGTAACGGGCTCAGCAGTAACAGGCTCGGCGGTATCAGGTTCAACAGCAGCCTGTGGGGCTTTCTTAGTGACAACCGGCTCGGAAGCAACCGGCTCAGTGACAACAGGTTTAGCAACAGCCTCTGGCGCTTTCTTAGTCTCAACCGGCTCAGAAGCAACAGACTCAGTGGCAACAGGTTTAACAGCAACCTCTGCGGCTTTCTTAGCCACAACCGGCTTCGAAGCAACAGACTCAATGATAACAGGTTTAGCAGCAGCCTCTGCGGCTTTCTCAGTCACAACCGGCTTAGAAGCAATAGGCTCAGTGGCAATAGGTTTAGCAGCAACCTCTACCGCTTTCTTAGGAACAACTGGCTCAGTGACAACAGGTTTAGCAGCAGCCTCTGGGGCTTTCTTAACCACAACCGGCTTAGAAATAACAGGCTTAACCGGAGCCGGCCTATACGACGGCGCCCTATCGGCAGGAGGGCATGTATCGCGAGACGGTGGCCTTGACCAATCCATCCTATTACCCAACTTACCCCCCTTTGCCTTGGGCCGATTCCTCGACTCCCTCGCAATCTCCTTCATCATCTCCTTATCCGACCTCCCCAAAGCGCCCGCGGCACCCTTTGGCGTCAATCTCTCGATAACCAATTCCTCCAACTCCTTGTCGTCATCTGTGATTTGCGCCTTAATGAAGGTCAACTCATGTTGCAGCTCAGTCTCCGTCTTCATTAGCTCCATGACGGACATTCTCGGGGTATAAGAGTATCGTTCTGGATGAGGTTCTGATGCCGGATCAGGTGTGATGCCCTGGTCGAGACGAGCTTCATCGCCCTTGTCGAGGAGTTCGTAGATGTCGACTGATTCACCGTGTGGGATGGGAGTGGGGTGACTAGGTGTCAGACAGTCCATGTTCACCTCCTTGCGAAGAACAGAGTCAACATCCACAGCCGAAAAGAATCCTACTGCCTGCGGCAAATCGGAGATTCCAACTTGCTCAGCAAACATGGCGCGGGTCCACAGGTTCGCGACTTGTAAAGCCATGGCTGCCCGGTACCGGTCCTTGAGAGATACAAGGTAACGAATTTCATCGTGAACCGTAATTGACAAACGGGCATCAATGGTGTACTTCCGAATCAGATAATCCATGGCAACAATCAACATGTGTAGATAATCCACACCCGAAGATTGAATAGCCCAGTTAATCCGTGAAGTCAAGTAACCCGACCTACTCACGTTCCGCGCCAACAGAGCCTCCGTAATACCAGCACCCAAAACAAACGTCCGCGGCCGGGGCTGTCCGGCAAATTCTTCCAGCTTGTTGAAAACAAAAGACTCGGTTCCACCACGCCAAAACTTCTGCTCAGAAATAACCTTCTTGTGCGTCTTGATACCCTTGGTCTTGATGTATAGGCGGCCAGCGGTCTGGAGGGTTTCCGCCTCAGTTAGAGATGGGTTGAACTGACGAAGTAGCGTAGCGGCGAATTTGAGCCCAGCACCGTAGATACGTCCATAGTTGAAAATCTTGGCGTCATTTCTGGTGATTCCCAGAATACTTGCTGTGCGTGAGTGCATGTCGGTTCCGGCAGCCTTGGTTCCTTCAAGTGTCATGAACCCAATGGCGTTTCCACCGTGTAACTGGAAAGTAGCATCACCGACCAAACTGGCGATCCAAAGCTCTTCTGAATCGACATCAGCACCCACAAAACAGTAACCTTCTGGTGCCTTAACCATAGCCTTCAACTCTGATCCCACACGGTTCTTCTTGGCGTTACTCGCCGTCAACCACGTATTCTCAACAGCACGACGAGTGATGGTACCCATTGGGATAATCTGGGGAAGAATATATCCTTGGCCCGGTGTGGCCTTGTCGCCCTTGAAGTTCTCTTCGTACACAGCCATCTGGCCCTTGATACGGTCACGGGCACTGATCCAATATGAGCAGCAAGCATTCATCTCCAGAGCCTCTTTGGCATATGGGAACTCCGAAGATAATGTGCCCTTTTCGAAGTAGCTGAGATATGACTTGGCCATTGGGTTGGTGCACCGGGCCTTGGGACCATCCTTGTGTGGAAGTTTGAAGTAGGCGCCTTCTGTATCATCGATCAGTTTTTGGACATTCTCCTCCTGATCAAATTCACACCGGACCATCTGTCGGTCGGTATAACTCTTGAGTTCCTCTGGCGCCACCTTGAATACCCAGCCATACTTGGAAGACCAAACCAACGGGTGATCTTCCCAGCATAAACGTAAAAGCAAAGGTGCAATACGTGTTCTTACGGTCAAGTTCATAGGCTCTGCCACCTTGGGGAACAAATCCTTGTACCAAATTGGCATCCCGGGAAGTTTCTGCCGAGACACCGGTCGTGGCGGTTCCTTCTTAGTACCCTTGGTCATACGGATTTCTTGACCGGACCAGTCCAACTGAGAATACCACGGGTCATTTTCGTAGACTTCCGGTTTATCTTTGATCTCCAATGCTTTCTCCGCCAGGGCTCGCAAACGATCATTGACACCGGTGTTCATTGTGAGATATGTTTCTTCCGCTGTTTTGATGTAGCTCTCCCATGACTTGTTGATAGGCAAGATAACAGCAGACAGATGTCTCAGGGCTGCAAAACTGACAGGGTGTGGACAAGTTTCTAAAAAGTTGGGGAAGACTAATCTGTACACCTTGTGTGTGATTTGCACATCAGTGGCACAATAATCAATCAACTCTTGTAACTTTTCGTTAACGCCCTCCCGGTCCAAAGTTCCAAACTCGTCACGCACAGTCTTGTCCATAGCGATATTCAAATGGAACTGTGCAACATCTCTCAACGAGTTGATAGAACTTCTCTCAATCCACAGCTCCTCCTCTTCCATAGACCGTGCCTTGACTTGCTCTGCAAGTTCCTCGTCAAATGGATTCTCTTCAAACTGCAACTGCAGTTCCTTTGTCTTGCGGTGACGCATCCATGTAGGTCGTTGTTGTGAACACATACCGTTGACAGCAACGTGTAGTGACATAGTATCGATAAAGCAATTGCGGGTTTGCTTGAGGTCATATTCTTCAAGGATTCGGGCGCGATCGAAGCCAATGTTGTGGCCGACGATGACGCGTTCTTTTGATGGGTCACCTAGTGGAATGAGATGGTGGCGGTCTTCCGTTTCGCCGAGAAGCCATGGTGATAACCATGAGTACCAATGTGTCGGGCTCATGGCACATGCCATGATTGCGTATGGGTTATCCTTGTATAACACTTCCGTATCAAACGATAACATGTTATCATCGGGCACATCGACAGGTACTGCGGTACAACCCCCGTTCTCGTCAGGGACATATTTCGTCCATCCAGATCTAACTGCCCACTGTTTAGGCCGTATAGGGTGCCCCGACATAGCAAACTCGGACGCAATCCTCATATATGGTTCCGAAGAATCCTTCCCCAAAAGCGTAAAATGCTCGTCTAGCGTCTTACTCTCACCTAACAAGTCGGGTATGTTAAAGGCAATGGGACCGGCGCCATCCGTGTTCTTCCCTAATAGATCATGTCTACTCAAATGCTGCTTCGCCAATTCCACCAAGTGATCGGGTGCCTTTGGGTCACTAGCCTTTGGGAAAATCTTTTGGTGTAATTCTTTACTTAACGATTGAATACCGATCTGACTCGTTCGTGACGTCGCGGGTACTATTGTTTGTCATTCGGTTAACCAAAGCCCATGTCATCATAATCGTCGCACAGAAGGAAAAGCCCGTGGCGTCTGTCAAACTGTGCGTCCACCAAGCCAATCACCATCCATGAAAGAAAACCCCGCAGAAAAAAACTTACAAGCCAAGGATTTTCTAACATCACCAGCCGGTACCTCGGCCGTTGAAGCCCATCGTGTAAAGGCAATAAAGCTCCCTCTCGTCGTTCGTGGTATTGAAATAGCGGCCGTTATTGGGTGCGTTGGATGTAATGGTCGTGCCAACCGCACAGTCGACGCCAAAGCCAACATTGTGAAAGTTGTGAATCTCGCTAGAGTTAAAGTGACAATTCACTTAAAGGTTGTAAAGGGTGGATTGAAGAAATCTCGCCAGCTGCATCGTCCTCTGAATGTCGGGTTGTTTAGATAAGCGCCGCCGTTTGTCGTTGGGCTGTTATCGATTGTATTGTATCCCTTACGTCTGGTATGCGTCGGTTCACAGCTTGTGTTGTGTGCAGTTGTGGTGGTAGATGAAATTCGTGAATATTATCTGACAGCATATGTCCCGCCTTCAATATAGTACATTTCGCAAGCTCGTTAGTTGCTATGGATTGGGGGGTTCCGATAAAGTTGACGACCGTGAAGAAAAGCAAAGAATATCGGTAGAAAGTGAGCAGAATAGTATCGGTTGGTATCTGCAATGATTCATCAGAACATGCAGCTATGCGGAATTGCTGAAAAAAAAAGTAGCATTCTGTGATGCAGTCCATTACGCATGGACAGGGATTTCATTATCATTGTCCTCCAAAGTTCAAGGGCCGATTAGCGATTAGTCAGTAATAAGGGTATGCAGGTTGAGTAATTCAAACCCCCACTAGTTCTACGTTGTGTTGTGTGTGCATACATACGTCATGATGAAGATGATGATGAAAAAATGTATAAAATGTATTTCAGTTCATGGCTGCACCTTTGCAGCAATATCAAACAACCCCAAAAAGCAAGAAAAAAAACGCCAAACCCATTGAGACAGTGTCTCGTAATTTTGAAAACCAACAAACCCAGACATGAATGCAAAACCCCGGGCAATAACCCCTAAAAGCCAATCAGCCAACAGCTATCATTAGTATAATTCCCATTTAGGAAACCAGACACACGCGACCATCAACATGCACGACAAGAAAACATGTATTCAGGTAGACATACTTGAACGTTTACTTGCGAGTAGCAGCAGCGCGGGTGCGCTTAGGGCTGGTAGCGCCGTTCTGACCGTACACCTCCTGCTCAACGTTCTTAGCAGCCTCCCAGCCAGCCTTCTCGGCGCGCTGGACGTCAATGAGCTGAGACTCAGTAGTCTTGGACTTGTCGCCCTTTTGCGCGGTAGAACGGCCACGACGGGTGTAGCTGGCAATGAAGAAGCTGACGAAAAGGTACGTCAGAGGAGCAAGGTAGAAGACGTTGAGCCAGACAGCAAACTGGACACCAGAGCTGTTGACACAGTTCTGCGCAACGTAGACAGTCTCAGTGCGGGTGGCGCCGGCGGCAGCAGTGGCAGACTCAGCGGCAGCCGAAGAGGAGACGGAAGCGGCGGCGTCGGCGGCCTTGGTCATGGCGCCGATGACAATCTGCTTAAGGGTGTCAAGGACGCCAGCGTTGGCCTCGGCGATGGAAGCAGCGGGGGCGGACTCAGTGGTGGCCGTGATGGGGACCTGGGCGGTCATGGGGAGAGCGTAAGCGACGAAAGAGTAGGACATGGCACAGACGACACCAACGAGGAACTGGGTGATCTGCATAGTGGTCAAAGAACGCTTGATCACCATGGGGACACGGATGTTGAAGGCAGTGACGGTGTAGTAGGTGTACTGTAAAAGATATCATGTTAGTATTAAAGTCAAACATTTTGCCCGCCGAATCCAGCGAGAGGAAAAATACATACCATGAGCGAGTGGATCAGAGAGTTGTAGACAACAAACAACCAGATAGGAGGAGCCATCCAGCGAATACCAGCCCACATGCACATCATAGCACCAGCGTGGTGATAAGTCTGAAGAGTAGAAGAAGGCTTGCCCTTGGCGAGAATAATGAGGGTATCAAGAACCTCGTAGAACTTGGAAAGATAGAACCACCAGCCATAGAAAGCCAGACCCTCGTTCCAAAGACGACCGGTAGCATAACGGCTAGGAAGACCAGTCTCGGCATCAAGACCAGCGTTGTTACCAAGAGTCGCAAACTTGCCAGAGTCCTCGTTGTAAAAGACAGCACCGTCGAATCCAGGAACACCGTTAATCTGGCAGAAGCTGTCAATGGTAGCGGTGACACCACCGGGGCCGTAGGGGCTGGCAATGGACCGGTGCATAGTACCGACCATGTTGATGAAAGTCCAAGCCGAGTAAACAGCAAGGAAGATGTTATGCAAAACGACAAAAACCTTGAAAGCGCGAGTCTTGCTGATGGCCCAGGGCTGCTTGTTGTGCGAGAGGTTGTAAGCAGTCAAAGCCTTGGCCGTAACGGCATAGACGGTGGCAATGGTGAGAGGAACCCGAGCATCAAGGACCGGAGCCCACCAAGCCTCGGGAATGTTGAACTTGGGCGCATACTGGAAGCTTCCGGCTGGTGGTGGGGGAATGGCAAAGGGCTCTGAAGCCAAAGGCCACTTGAAGAGCTCCCGAACGGGAGTAATGAAATAGGTGAATGGGGCAGCCTCCATTGTTGCAATCTTCCTCAACGGATAGGTATAGACGATGAAGAAAAAGAAAGAAGACGAGACAAAGTCAAAGAGGAACGAGTAGAAGAAAGATAATAAACAATGGAGAATCGGGATACTTGAAGTACATAAACGTCTACTTATCGAAAAAAAGGATTCATTCCCAGGACGGACCAAGCTCCCGTGGTTCCACCCGGTAATAACAAAAAAGTCATAAACAACCACAACGCTGAACGGACCGGTAATCCCAACTAAGTAAAAGGAACAACCACCCAGGGCAAAAGTCCAAGCGAACCACGCATCTCAGCGTGGGGCTCGAGGCCCCCAAAAACAAGCACAAAATGTGGGAAATCGAATCTGGGGGAGATGAACGAGGCCGCGTCTGTTTAGCGGTTCACTGGTTGTTGGGATTTGTCGACTCTTTTTTTTTTCTACGATATTTTGAGTGGGATTTATGCCACTAATAGTAACTAATACATTTGGATTTTGCCTAGAAAGGGAACTTGTTGACTCTGTGGTAACCATCAGAAACTGGATTTAGCCTGACTGGGTCTGGGGGTTGAGTCCACTTCTCAGCGGAATCTTCCTAAACTGGTATTTGAGCACTTGGCCCTGGTTTAGGTCATGATATCAACAACAATGATGAGTCTAAGAATGTCTCACTTTCAGATGTGAAGATTCAGATCATTCTGGTGGGATATGCAGGTATTACATATGACCCTGGACACAACCAAAGTGTAACTTTCAAGTACCATACAATATCAATACTGGTATATCCGATCTATACAGTTCTAACTATTGATGAGGCTGCACAAGCAATTCAGGGCTGGGGCAAACAATGATACCTAAGCCCTAGTGGATACAAGCTATACTACCACCCAACGACAACAAAATGCTACCTACACTTCAGATATCACAACTATGAATGAACCAAGATCAAAGTGGTTTAAACAACTGTGCGTCCAAGACAATGTAATTTGGAATAAATACTCCTATAAAACGCATCTTTATGCCTCGGCTCATTATTTGTTGCATTCAACCCGCATAACTGCAACTTCATTGCCGCCGCCTACATTTCGACATGAAATACACGTTTTGTTGGGACTTACATCGCATAGTTGCCCCTCCCCCGCAAAACTACATGCAGCTATCAAATCTGTATTGATCAGGAACTTCGATTGACCCAGTCTAGAACCCCCAGCCTAGGTACAAACCTTCCATTCCCGACCTCCCTCGATCCAGTGATATGTATGTGCATACAGTAGTCTCTCAAGTTTTGGTTGTCCCCCTCAACCATACATGAGCTCTCAATCATCATTGTCCTTGGACACACCACCAAAAAAGAAGTTATCTCAAGTGTCACAGCGGGAAAATCCACCGCTCCGCTCCGCCCTGTTCGAGGATCCCTGTCACTTTTGCAGGGCCTGGAGCCGCGCGAGCCCCTTCCAATCCTGGTTGACGCTATATCCTGAGTAGCACTTGGCGTCGCAATAGTCTTAACCCGGTGTTGAATGTTAAGCCGGAATACTAACATCAAAAATGAAGTATTACAGGACTTGTTGATGATAGTCTAATTCACAATAATGGTGCTAGAGAGTCTTCATCTCAACAACTGCAACAGGTACATACATCCTCACATACACATTGCCACACACTAATAGGTGACATGACATGTGTGTCTCAAATAATCACCAAATCCCATCATGAAATTCAAAATGCGGGATGAACTATTTGACCCGTCTTGCAATTGAACCAACCCCAGGGAGGGAGCTCTATCCTGAAAATCAGTGTTGGGCTTGATAGAACCAAACCAAGACATCAGCCCCATCAAATTCGTATTCAACCCCATCCAGCCAGAACAAATCCTGTTGTCCTCGATCGACGAATCCACCTTAGTGTAGCACAAATCTGGGTTTAGCGGCTTTATTAACCCGGCCGTTGTTGGGCTCTCAGTATGTGTCGGGTTAGTCTTAATCCGTTTTGAATAGCGTAGTGTCGGATTTGATGTCTACCTTCGTCAAGGATACAGTGAAGTTTTGTAGCACGGACAAAAGCGATAAATCAATAGCCGGTTTTCTATGCAAAACGATTCATCAAACAATTGGCAAAGATACATACATGCATGCACATACAGACATAATAATAAAAAAGCCATTGCCCGGTTTATTTTCACATTGGATATCAGCCATTGGTAGGGTTAACACACACAACCCCCCGCCAAACTCGAAGTGACATGGGTTTAAGTGATCTCAACGTCCAAGGACAATGCAAAAAATATACACAATGGCGTGCTACATCTCGACGACAGTCAACCAAAAAGT
>NETU01000182.1:530889-546472 GCA_003032515.1 Huntiella decipiens | reverse complement strand
GTGTCCAAGCAACTGAGTTACTGTTAGACAAACGTGATAACCAACTACACCATCAGACCGTTGAGAACTACTCTGCTAAGTAGAGTCTATATACCCCAGAAGTTCCGGCTCCGGAGAAAAAAAACAACATCACAGAGAACAATGTAAACGACGACCAAAAAGAACAATACTTGAATAGTCACAATAAACAACGAAAGACCGCCAAAAAGATGCTCCGAGTGAGGGTCGAACTCACGACCTTTGGATGGCATTATCCAGAGGAATTCTTAGAAATCAAGCTCCTCATGAATATGAGACCACTGCGCTACCACTGCGCCATCGAAGCTTGTATGTATTTCTTGTTGTATGAATACCACGTAGCGGCGCTTAAGTAGCTTGAAAGTAAGCCTGAAGGAGACAAAAAGGAAACATAAGGAGTTGTGAGTGCTCACTACCAGGGTCGAACTGGCGACCTTCGCATTACTTGATATTCGAGGTTGAATATTAGTACGACGCTCTAACCAACTGAGCTAAGCGAGCTTGTTGTAAGGAGATGATGATAGGAGGCTATATGAACTAGTTGCAGAATGATGAGCTCGTCACCAACAATCTCCTGTTCAGGTAGACGTAAAATAGTACAGCATGAGCTCGTCACTGGGCCAAGCCCCTCCCGATGTTCGTTACCGGGCCCTAAGCTGATTACAGGAGGGTTCCTTGGCGAAATGCACTCGCATCTCCTCACCTCTTGGGACTGGCCCAAAGGACGACACCTTTGTGATCAGCCTCGCCGGGCGAGGTCGTCATATTGATAGTTAGCGTTGTTCGGGTAGACAATAAATAGAACAACAACAAAATATTGCTGAAGTATCAGAGATACCTAGAAGAAAGAGAGACACTAGAGGCGAGAAGTGTAGAACGGGAAAATAATAACTGGCAAGCTAAATATGTCATATAAGGGCTGCTTCTCCAAGACGGCAGTATCTGGGACCTTGAATTGCTTGGGGACCTGTAGTATTATAAGATAACGTTAGTTAGAGTCGATAATAAATGGCATAGCAACAACAATAATAAGTGTATTGTTGATGTTCGTTTGACCAAGAGGAAAAGGTTAGATAGGCGGCTCGTGACGTGTAATAAGTAAGTGATAGTTGGAAGAATGTATGTTTTCACGTGGACCCGGCTAGAGAAGGCTGGCTTAATAAGGATTAGAGCGACTTTACACGGGCTAAGAAATAACGGACACGCCTCGACAATGGTTTAGTTCCCTGGCTTATACCTATGTACATATGTATGTTGAATGGCATCAAATAATAGAATAGACGATAGGTTCTTCACTCCTATGACTCATCCCTATTTGAAACAGAGTGTGCCGCAAGCCATCGATTATTAATCGAAAGATCCTGATATCCCACCACGTCCCAAACAAGTGAATCTCTTTGAATAGACGAGCTTTGGCTGACACCGCTACGACAAACTGACAACTTGCGCAAGTGCAATGTATAAATCTGTCAAGAAAATCGCCACAATCCTATTAAACACATGAATAAATATCTGCTCATAAACTAAAGACAACATAATATTGCTTGCCCTTGTGTCCGTAAAGTTCTATCTCTTCTCCCCACAAACTATCGATGCTGGAAGCGCAGGTATCAATACTGTTAGATAAAAGTGTGACATGATGACTTTGCTTGAAATGTTGATGAACCTATTTGCTTGCTTGTGCTAGGTTTCTCTCTTGGCTTGTTTATTGATACTTATACACCTCCTCCGTTGGTGCGTACACCACCTGACGTATGGAAGTAATCATCATTGTCTCTGCGGTTTCCTCATAAAACCAGTATTTGGGTCCTTCTGCCTCCAAGGACAAATACCCTACTGTCCCTAGTTATCTTCCAGAGTGTGTTTGTGTTGATCGGGTACCTCCCCGCCCCAATATTGCCTGGTTTGTTGGCTAGACACGGCGACCCGAAGTCATATCAACCGCCAATCTCCCGCCACACCGCGCTTTATCCGGGTCTCCGGGAATGAGACTTCCACCACTGGCCCTTAATCTCGCGTTCCACACGCACAGAATCGATTAGGGTCATATCTCATGTTCATGGGCATTGACTCTCACCCTGCTCCGGAGGGCGAAGCGAAAGAGCCAAGGACAGGACGCGGAAATATATGGCCCATAAAACCATTCTCGGGCAAGTTAATGTGGTTATGTTGCGAGAACGGATTTCAGGCCCAAGACCCGAAGAACGAGCGGCGCGTACTCTGCGGGTCGCTCAGAGTTGGGGATTATAAGTGTGAGTGAAGTGGTGAATTGGAAAGTATGATGATGGACTGGAAAATATAGAGGTGATGACTTGGTTTTAACCTTTTTGGTGGCTGCTTGCTGTGTTATTTGCTGATTCCTATGATCTGATGTTTCTAGTGTACTCCCGGTATTACGTTGTCTAGTCAACTTTTGGTCTGATGAGGGGACAGATTACAAAAGAAGGTTCTATAAGTTTGTAGATATTTACAATGTGTCAAATTTGGTTGTACGTTGCTAGATGGTTTTGTTATACGTATACGATGGGTCTAGATACAATACCCGCGCTCAACTCAACAGGCAATCTTATGGACATTCTCAGTTCTCGCCTATCCTTCAAGAACAACTTAAATATGCTGTGGCCAGCAGGTGACGTTTGTAGTTGCAAAAGAAAGACATTGAATGCAACACACTGTCTAAGACAGTTGAAAGACTACGCTACGACTATAACACCAGTTGTTAGTGGTGTTCCACAAAGGATTTAGTAGGGTTACTATGTAGCAAGTATCTGGGTTAGACCTTGAGGTCTGGTGATATGGCTATCCGGGTACCAAGACCGCCGAGGGACTAACCAGTGGATGGGCTCAAATCATGGCAAGTCTAGGATAAAGATACTCTGAGACCAGATTAGACTGGTTGTCGTAATGCATCTTGGCATGATCCTTGGCTTCTAAGTATGTATATTCATTATCGTCTGGTTCAATTAGCAACCATGTGCTTTCTGGACTATCATCATGATCAATCCAGATAATGCCTTGTTCCTCAGACAGCCTCTTCACTTTGATCGGCATCCTCCCGAAAGACCGGAAACGTAGCACCGGGTCACGTGATAATCGATGCTTTCGGCGAAATTTGTGTGCCATGTAGGTTTAGACAGTCACAGGTATCACGAGTGACAAAAGTTATCGGCCGGGCTATCTCCAATTGATCAAAAAGACACGGTGCTGTATGTACTTTTACAACCGTCGGGGCTAGACTTTTAAGCATGTCTAACGTATCCGATCATAAACCGATGTACCGAAACTGACTCATCCATTAAGGAATGAGGGTTATCCAGGGTAAACCAAAAACAAACTCGTGACAACTGAAATGAGAGACACTTGTTTCCCTATGAGTCAATATCTCTCACCAAGTCAACATGCTCAGCGCCCATCAACATATTCATCCGTCGTCAATAGTGGATCGGCTCTCAGCATGGCACCACAGTCACCCCACTACGGACCCCTGTATCGTCCGCTTAAACAGCCCCTCCACAAGCGACACACAGACAATCGACAAACAAACGGCAGTCCACAATGACATCAGGTGGTTCACCTGCATCACCAAAGAGCCAATCTCCCCACATTTTCACTGTCAGCCCCCAATTGGTTGTCCTAAATTTCTCCAGAAATGCCCGCGTCACCCCACATTTGCATGGCATTGCCGCATTCGGTATACAGGGCAGGGAGAAAAAAGGTATGACAGACAGGTGAGCTTTGTGGTCCTGGTTTTTCAGGGGATAAATGGGTTGGAGAAGGTGCGTGCGTGTGTGCGTGTGGTCACGAGTGGCGAGACGGGAAGGTAAGGAAAGGGAAGGGAAGGCACAGGATGGGATTGTAGCTATTGAGCTTTTGTCAGTGTCTGGAATGTTGTTGGTCTGTTGTTTAACTATGTTTTTCAGCCAATTCTCCAATTTGGCAATTTTCTTGTAGAGAGCAATTTATCTCCATCAGGTGACGGGTAAAATCACCCCGCATTAAACCACTTGCCACAATCCAGAGTTGATCAAAAAGTCAACTACGCTCATTAGTGATTCCGGGTGTTGCCCGATTTCCCCAATATTGCCCAACAACTATCCCGGTTACTCCCCACGCCATGCCTGCCTTCCCGCAATCCTTCCATCCATCTCCGGATAAAGTGCCCCCACTAAGCTTCAGTGCAACACAAGCAGGAGCTCTCATCCATGTAAGACGAACCATGCGGGGTGAGCTTTTTGAAGACGTTACATGCGAGGGTCAGTACCCCGTTCAGATTATCAGTTTGGTTGTATAACAACATGGACACATACAACATGCATATGTACATGCATATGTACAAATCACCAGATGAGACGTGTTTGGGGAAGAAAGCCGCAAAGGGTCGGACCACCATCCGGCCACTGACAATGACAAAGACTGAGATGGGATTGTGACTCAACTTGGGGATATACTTCTACTGGTTTTAGTGGGATAGCGTGTTTGTCCGGAAGCTATGGTGGCACGGGATCAATATAGCGCAGTGTGCTGTCTTGACTGACTTGGAGAATACAAATCAATTGGTGAGCATCCCGTAATGACGGTAGGATGACCGGGTTAATGAGCGGGGTGACTTCTCCAAGAGATGAATGATAGATGGGCTGTTGTTAATATGGCCATCCGGGTGAGAGTCTTTGTGTATAAAGAGGGACCTACTTTCCTACCTTCTCCGGCTTCTTTTGTTTGCCTCTCCTCATCACCTACATGGCTGATTCTCAACTTCATATTCCACAATCTTCACGATATTCACCAAACCAATACCACCACCACCTTTACTCACAAACCAATACTCAATTTGCCAAAGATGAGTGCAGACAAGTTTTCCGCTGTGGCCGATGAACCCATTGAGGTGCTCTTTGCCCTTCACCCTGGTTTCGACTTGGCCGACTTTAGCGGAGTATACGAAGTCTTTACTGAAGCTCTTCATGAACAGGACGACTCCGGTATGTCCATTCTCTCTTCAATATATCACATGCCTAGCTACTAACCCGTCTGTCCAATTCTAGAAAGCAAGGCCTTTCACTGCACCATCGCTTCCGAAACCCCCCAGATCATCTCTAAGCAGGGCGTCTCCATCACCTCCACCAGTAGCTACAAGGAAGCCTACGAGCGTCTCTCTGACTTCGACGTCCTCGTCGTAGTTGGCGGTGGCAACCTCGACCAGGTCCTCCAAGCCAAGAGTGAGCCCATGCCCATGCTCGCCCGGTATGCTGAGCTCCAGAAGCAGGATTCCTCCCGCGAACGGTCTGTCTTGGCTGTCTGCACCGGGGCTATGTTCCTGGCTTCTCAGGGCCTCCTGTCGGGGCTGGCTGCTACTATGCACCCTGATTGGATGACCAAGTTTGAGCATCTTTGCTCCTACTCGGCTGTTTGCACCGGAACGGAGCGTACTGAGGTTATGGATGATGAGAGATACGTCGTCAATAACCTTCGCTTTGACCTTGGTGATGAGGATGAGAACCCGTACATCCGCCGTAGCTCCGACGCTGGTATGGGTCGTCGTAACTCTCACGGTCGGTAAGTTGAATCACTACCATAATTACTTTGAAGAACATACTAACAAATCAACTCCACAACAGTAAGGGTTCCATGTCGTTCAAAGGTTCCAATGGCCGTCGCGAGTCTACCGTCCGTCGCGCAGCAATGCGCCTTGGCGGCCTTCGGGTCATTACCACCGGTGGCATGTCTTCTGGCGTCGATGCCGCTTTGTACCTTGTTGGCGCCCTGGTTGACCAGGAATCCGCCAATTCCGCTGCGCAGTCTATGGCCTGGAACTGGCAGAAGGGTGTCGTTGTTGACGGCCTTGACGTCTAAATTACACACCATCCGGGTATAGGCGCTTGAGTCTATTACCTGTACATACCAAGCCCGGTGGTGTTGTGATTTTTGTTTTTTCTTGTTCTTTTTTTCCTTTGTCTGCTTTACGATTTGATGACTCCGGGCTTGGCTGACGTGCTGTTGCCGTGTACACTATTGCATTTGGCTGTGAAAAACACCAAAAATTTATACATAACTAGTAACGAATAATGAATGACTCTCTTTCGAAATATGCCGTGTTTTACAGTGAATCATTGGTGGACTGAGAAACGTGCATGTGCATAAATGAGTTCAACCTATGCTAGTCACCAATCTAATCTGTGGACCCGTAGTATCCTCCGACTCCATGTATAGCAACCTAAATCCTTACACCTCGAGCCAACCCAATCCCAAGCTAGAAGACCTTCCACATACCGAGCAGTTAGTTTCAGCTTACACCAAGTTACAAAGGTGCAGTTACCAAGTGCAGCTGCCGGAAATGGAAACAGCCAATCTGTCAGTTTACTACCTCTACAAAGAATGCAGAGAAATGGCACTGTTCGTGTTGTTGTATTTTCAACACCTATTCAACCTAACTATTACACATCTTCGTTTTGGAATATAATCAATATATATACCTTTTCCCTGCGTTCAACACTAGATACCTATTATACTTTAATCATTTGACCTATCAAGATGAGCGCGCCTTTTCGTATCACTCCTGCACTATACCCTACCATCGGCATTGATGAATAGAACCCATACGGTGCTGTTGTCCAACAAGCACGATATGAACCCTTCCATTATACTTCCCAAGTCAACCACGACATAACAACAAGCTCGTTTCCATACTATCAATCTGAACTTGACCATGAGATTTATGAACTCGAGAACATTTGGCGTGAAGGTTCTCATGACGATTTCCATTCAGATGACGAAAACACAAGTCCCGTTGTTGAATTCAAGATTTCCATGGTTATCAGTCAAGAGTGTATCCCAGATGAGCCACGACCATCTCGTGTCCGTCGCCGCAAAGCTGCCACCAAAGCTTATGAAGCCTTCAATCAACCTGTCAGCAACTCTGTCACCAATGATGGGAAGAAAGAGGTCAATATCGTCCAACAAGCCCAGTCGTCCCGTTCGACACCCTATTCCCTTCAGCGTGGACTAATGGGTGAGCAACCCACCACAAGTGATAGTCTTTGTGCCGCTTTAACTGGGTACAAAAAACGCTACCGTCCCTCTCAAGCAATTCTTGGAAAAAAGAGGGCTAAAGACTCCGGCTCCGGTAGCATAACTGCACGTGATGTACGGAAAGCCATGAGGGCAGCAAGAAAGGATGAGGATATCCGGGGAAGACTTAGACCTTACCGTGGGTCAGCGGCGAAGAAAAGTAAAGTGGAGAGGGAGTTGGCTCGGCTGGCTTAGCTAATGTTTTGGACAGTGAAGACGGTGAGACTGTTATGGGTGACTGTTGTGGAGGTTTCGGTCCGTAAGGCATACTGCGGATAATGTTGCTAGTTAATTGTCACGGCGGAATTCTCACAAGTTGTGACAGCGCAATTCCGAAGATGTGCCGTTTGTCTTGTAGTCTATCAGCTTAGCCTATATGTATTCTTTCTCGTTTTTAACAATGTAGATTTAACCGCGTGACATGTTTCTGTCACTGTATGTCTTATACTAAAGTATTATTGCACGCACACTACTGGGCTTGAGCCTGAAACTCAAAGACGATCTACACGATTAAACCATCAACACATTTTAAACATCTACAGAATATCACCGTCTAATTCACAAATTCCCCGTTTGGGAAGCCATCTCTCGGAACCCTAACCCCAATCACATCGCCACCCCACTCCAACGCCACATTAAGTGTGGCGTCAAAAACGTCACGGGCGACAATTTCGCATAGGCCGAAATTTGGACTGCCGGCATTGGCGAGAATTTCTGGCCGGGAACGACGACGTCACTTGCCCGTTTTTGGACCAATTCAGCGCCGGACGCAACCCGCTCAAGAAAATCGATCAAAATGGCGTCTGTTGTGCGGAGCGCGCCGGCTTTCAAGCTGGGAAAGAAGCAGCTTTTTATGTGAGTTTGAAGAGGAGATGAAGGGCGGATTGCGCATTGTATTAACCAGTTTCTTTTGTTAGGCCTATGGCGCTTGTAGTGATGATTCATAGACCGAAGCAGGATCCTTTCTTCGCTACCTTTAAGGTGCCTTTGAGATTCACCAAGTTCGATCTCCGCGATTACCTTTGGAACCTGTACAATGTGGAAGTGAGCAAGGTGCGCTCCTTCGTCACGCCTAGCCCGGTAATCAACACGATGACAGAGAACGTGAACCAGCGGGCTCGTATCCGTCGCGGTAACTCGGAGAAGTACATGACGGTGGAGTTACTCTCGCCATTCGCCTGGCCTAAGCCCCCGACGGACCTGGAGCCGTGGAATAAGAAGCTTTGGGATGCGCGGTCGGAGTATTCTAAGGAGTTGGGGAAGCTTCAGGAGACGAGAGCGAAGATGATGACGCCGTGCCCCAGTGAGGAGAAGCCGTCGGCGGATGATAAGGAGTTGGCTAAGAGAGCGAAGAAGCTTTTGGCGGGTGAGGCTGTTTGGAGTAATGGGGAGGTTTTGGATGTTAAGTGGGAGAAGTTTAACCAGATTGAGGAGGAGGCGGAGTTTGAGACGGTCGAGCCGGTTGAGAAGGAGGGAGAGGGGAAAGCGACTATTGCTCCGTAAGGGGGTAGAGAGTACTGTATTTCTATTTGGGCCTTGTTACGATATTGGACGAGTTTATTGTATAACAGATTTTCATGTTTGATTACAACTGGGTTTGAAGGCGGTGATAATGTATGGTGGTGCGGCTGTATCATGGACCTTCGCTATCTCGGTATTCAATCGCATAATCAGATATACCATCCTCACAGCCTTTGTGGTACTGGCACATCTGTCGTCCAGTCTTTAGTGTCACGATATGCACGCAAATCAGTATTCTCAGTCCTTTGCACTTTTCTTCACAAGTCAGGGGCCGCTTCCCAACGCCAAAAACAACAACAATACTACCTTTACCACGGGAATAGCACAGAGGGCGTATCTGTCCCACATGAAGTGAACCATCAGGGACTCTGCATCCAGCAGTACTCCATGCCCCCTACAATGCCACTTGCGAACAACAGGGTCGGTAGTACAATGGCGTCACGAAGTTATGTATATCGGCTACCTCGGTGTCTCTCCGTCGATACTCCGACCTCCCCCAAAGTTCAACACCGACCGGATCTCTCGTCCCGACATTTTCAATCTTGTTTCACGTGACCAGTTTTCCTCCTCCCATGAAAGCGGCCGTCGCAGGTTTACATCGGTTACAGCCGGTGCTATTTCCATATTCCCTGCCCTATTTACAGGGTGCTCAGCGGGCCCAAGGAACCAACTACCTGCATGGGTTCAGTGACATTTTGCTGTGCTATTAGTGGTTGATTTCTCAACGACGGTCCCCAGTCTACAAGATGCGGCTCTGAGCTCTTTTTTTTTTTCCCTGGTTCTCTCAACATGGCTGGATTCTCCAACTTTGATAATCGAGTTTCCTTTCTTGGGCGTCAGCCACGTCGGAATGGGTGCGGCGTGACTATTTGGTATTTCCTTGTCACCCATAAGTATTAAGTGGCTCTCCTCGTGACGATGTCTCCAAAACGGTGGTTGGCCTTGTAAGCAGATGTTAATTGTAGAGTACCCAGGCCCCACTTTTTCCGTGGCAATGACGTTTTTACGCTCTTGCTCTTCCGTGGGGCCTTCTGTGGAGGACCTTCTAGAGGGTTTAGTCTTGGGTTAAGCGAGGGCAGCCTTTGAAAATCCATTAAGAATTTAAATTTATTTCCTGTTTTTTTGTTTCTTGAATTGAATACGTAAAGAAGAACCACCATCGCCTTTTCTTTTACTTTTGCCTCGCATTCAACTCTTGTTGCAGGGACTTTCGGCATCAAAACCATTGCCTACTTCTCGCTTCTCCTTCTCCTATATAGTTATCTCAATCGTCTCTTATTCTCCTGCATTCAGCGCTGTTTGTTCGGTCTTTGCCATTTGCACCTCCAATTTCCTCCACGCCTCGACTATCATCGTGACTTGAATGATAGTCACCTACGTACATAAATAGCCGTCGACCCGTTATATCCTGTGCCTGCGTCTACATAAACAAAGCTGTCAAGCCGTGCATTCAGGTGCTGCAGTAACACGGAAGGCTCCTTGAGTTCCTTGTCTTTAGTCCTTGGCCCTAAGCTACGTTTCTGTTCATCCGGTCTTCTCCAATTTCGCCGCTAGTCTGGTGATTGCTATCCCAATACTGCAAGACTCCGTTTCTCCGAATTCCCCACGACTACTACCCGCATTTGACTCGGCAGTCTTATAAAGTATAAAAACACTCTCCTCCCGCTATATATATCGTCTCACGACCTTTTTCCCCTCTTTGCTTTTTTTTCGGATTTTGCATAAAGCCGCCACATTGAAGCCTCCAAGTCTCTCTACATCGCGGCCTTCAGTCAAGATGCCACCAGAAATGCTGAATGAGAACCCGCCTGCAGGTCTCGCCACCTCAAAACCCTCGACGACCGACCTTGGGCCATCTCGAAAAACGCAACAGCCCGTCGAGTCGGTAAAGCCAGCCCTCGACAAGCATAGTTTCGAGTACATCTGGAGAACTGCTGCGGCTGGTGGTCTTGCAGGATGCGCAGTAAGTATTTACTCTCATAAATTTACTCTTATAGCGCTAGTTGTTACATCCATCTGTGTACCTGCATACTGACTTTTTGGGTTGAATCACATAGGCCAAAACAACGGTCGCCCCGCTTGATCGGGTCAAGATTTTGTTCCAGGCTAATAGTCCGCAATTCGCCAAGTACTCCGGGTCGTGGAGCGGAGTAGCCCATGCTATGCAACAGATCTATCACGTCGAAGGCTACAATGGGCTATTTCGCGGACACTCTGCTACTTTGATCCGGATTTTCCCGTACGCCGCGATCAAATTCCTTGCCTACGAACAGATTCGCCATGTGGTGATTAACACGCCAGAGAAGGAAACACCTTTCCGTCGGTTAATCAGTGGCTCGCTTGCTGGCGTCTCATCTGTTTTCTTCACATACCCGCTTGAGGTCATCCGAGTTCGTTTGGCTTTTGAGACCAAGCGGGATGGTAGATCGACTTTGCGCACCATCTGCCGGCAAATTTATGGTGAGCCGACAGGTGGTATGTCGTCAGTCATAGGTGGAGGAATTTCAAACTTTTACCGAGGTTTTGCGCCAACTTTGATTGGCATGTTGCCATATGCTGGAGTTTCGTTTTTGACGCATGATACGATGGGTGATGTGCTCCGGGCCCAGCCATTTGCGAAATACACCACGTTACCTAGAGAGGAGACACCAGGTTCTGCGGATGGCCGGACCCATCTGAAGGCGTGGGCTGAGCTGTTTTCTGGTGGAATCTCTGGTATGGTTTCGCAGACTTCGGCGTACCCACTAGAAGTTATCCGGCGCCGCATGCAAGTCAGTGGTGCGGTAGGCGATGGTAGCCGGAGCACGATTTCTCAGACTGTTGCCATGATCTGGAAGGAGAAGGGCTTCCGGGGATTCTTCGTCGGATTGACTATTGGTTACGTCAAGGTTGTCCCGATGGTAGCAGTCAGTTTCTATGCGTACGAACGCGGCAAGTTGTGGCTCGGGATCTGATGAGGGTGGTGTTACTTTCTGGGTGACTGGTGATTTGGGATGAAAATTGCATTGGTTCAGGCGGTTTTTGTTTTTTCTTGTACTAGCATATAGCTATTGACTCCAGTGGTGTCATGGTTTGTTTGGGATATGGTATAGGGTCTTTGGTTGAATAGGCGTCTCGGGTTTTTAGGTTATCAGTCCGGTATCGGTTTGCTTTTTCTTCTGTCATATCTAGATTGGGTGGTTTCTTTGGGGATTTTACGTAGGAGTCAGCTCCACCGCCATTTGTTTATTGTTATATAAATATGTCTTTTTCTATCTGAGAGGTTTACATTCGCTTGTGGATGCTTAATTTGAAGGTATCGTGAAAAGGGATAATGGAAGCGCCAGTGGACCTTTTTAAGTACCCTTGTCACGTGTGGTTAACGGTAGGGTTATCGCGTCGCGATGGACGCGCGGGTGGAATGGTTTTAATGGAATTTAGGGTGATGATGGAAATACCAGGGTAGTGTTATGTCGTATAGTGGTTATTGAAACTAGTTAGAGTGTTTATGTGCACATTGTTTGTTTTGATTTTTAAAGATTGAGTTTCTATAGAGGAAATATTCCATTATCATAAGATTCAGACGACGATATACGGCCTACGATTACGAAAGACTCGACAGATTCGATACGGAAGCTATATAACCCAAAATGGACCAAACACCCGGCTCAGCAACAACACGCAAACGTATACGGTCTGCCAATTCCACCACAACACCGACATCAACCTCCCGGACTCTCCAGAAACGCCGCCGTTTGGCAGATGAAAATGACTCGCCTACTACAGCGGCCAGTTTGAATGCGGCAACAGCAGTTATTCCAGGTGATGAGCTGGCGCATCGACCGAGGGCGGGGAAGAAGGGTGTTTTAGGGGTAGTTGAGTTGGGAGCGGGAACAGCTACTGCGCCGGGATTGGAAGAGGTTCCTGGACAAGTGGATATGTCGCCGAGAAAGGTGGGCCAGGTGATTTTACCACCAAGGAGTCCGGTGAAACAGACGAGTCCGTTGAAGGGGATTTTGACACCGTCTAGAAGGGGGAGGGGAGAGAGGGAGAGGAAGAATGTCGTTTTTGATATGGGTAGTGGGGGGAAGAGCACCAAGACTCCGGTGAGGGGGGAGTTGGTATTTGAGGATTTGCCGCCTTCGACGGGAAAGAAGAGTGCTGGAGGGTTGTTTACGCCTGGAAGGGCGACGGGAGAGGAGAAGATGACGCCGCTTTCGGAGAGGTTGATGAGGGCGTCGAGGAAGAGACAGAGTGGAGGGTCGGAAGGCAGTTTTCTGGAGAGTTCGATTGTGGAGGAGCCGGAGGTGGAAACTGTGCAGGAGGTTGAAGAAGTGCCTATTGAGGAGACTTATCTTAATGAGGTTTGTCAGATGTGTCATAAGGGGGACTCAGCACCACCTAATGAGATTCTCATTTGTGACGTTTGTGACTTGGGATATCACCAGGTTTGTCACGGGGTCAAGGAGGTTCCTACGGGGGACTGGATTTGTATCAACTGTGCACAGGAGGATGTCACAAAGACGCCATCTGCGAAGAGATATGCGCATTTCTCTATGGGAGGAGAAGAGGAGATTGTGGACACGGGAGAAGTGGAGTTTGAGGTGCCGGAGATTGAAAACTTTGAGTACCATCTTAAGAGTTTCCAGAGGGTCCTTACAGATAGATGTACGGGGAGAAGAAGATTACGGCTGATTGGACAAGAGGAACCATATGCCAAGGTTCATCAGGTGATTGAGCAGACGATCACTGCAGGTGAGAGTAACTCGATTCTGATCATTGGAGCTCGTGGATCAGGAAAGACAACGCTGGTTGAGTCTGTGATTTCGGAAATGGCAGCGGACCATCCGGAGGACTTCTTAACGGTTCGGTTGAACGGGTTTATCCACACGGATGATAGACTTGCGTTGAAAGAGATTTGGCGACAGTTGAACGTCACTGTTAACGAGGAAGAAGAGGCTGCTAAACGGACTAGTTTTGCGGATACGTTGGCGATGATCCTGGCTATGTTGTCGCATCCAGAAGAGATTGAAGGGCCAGATGCTCAAGGGTCTACTTCGACCAGTGTGGTGTTTCTGATTGAGGAGTTTGACATGTTTGCTTATCATCCGAGGCAAACACTTCTTTACAACCTCTTTGACATTGCACAGGCGAAGAAGGCGCCTATTTCTGTGGTGGGATGTACTACAAGATTAGACGTGGTGGACATGTTGGAGAAGAGAGTCAAGTCGAGATTTTCACATCGCTATGTGTACATGGCGCCGCCAAAGAGTATCCCGGGCTTTTGGGAGATTTGTCGACAAGGCTTGGTGGTTGATGGAGTCGATGTTGATGCAGAGGGGTTAGATGGACAAGTTGGTGGCTTTGAAGAGTTTAGAGGGTGGTGGACGGGGATGATTCAGGATATGGCGGCAACGGGCGAGTTCCAGAAGGTGTTGAGACACTTTTATTACTCAGGGAAGAATGTACCTGGGTTCTTGGCAGGTTGTCTATTACCGTTGGCATTGTTACGCCCAGCGACCCTCCCGTTACGGATTCCCCCGTTGAAGATTGAGGGACCGGGTCAGACGGGTGTTGTATCGAGTAACTATTCTCTCGAGGAACCTAACGCTGTGGTGGCAACACAGTCACTCGCAGCACCGCCTTCTAAGATCCATATTCTCTCGTCGTTGTCGGATCTGGACTTGTCACTTCTCATTGCAGCGGCTCGACTGGATATCGTGGCGCATACGGATACGGTGAACTTTGCCATGGCATATGATGAGTACTCTGCTCTCGTGTCACGACAGAAGATTCAAGCGGGTGTCATGGCGTTATCGGGCGGTGCGAGGGTTTGGGGACGCGGAGTTGCGGGTATTGCGTGGGAGAGACTTGTTAACGCTGGTTTGTTGGTGGCCGCGAGTGTTGGTGGACGTGGTCAGATGGGTGGGTTGGAAGGAAAGATGTGGAGGGTAGATTTGGCGTTGGAGGATATACCTGTTGGAGTACAACTTGGTGGTGTCATGGCGAAATGGTGTAGAGAGATTTAGAGTTTTATATGATGGATATTTATTGTGCTATCTAACGCTCCTGGGCTGACCTTTTCACACTTAGAGTTTTATAATGATGTCATTTTTGTGTTACTGTATAGGGTTTGGGTTTGTAAATGAAGGAAGGGCACTAGGCTTTGGCCATGTCGTATTTATGGATAGAAGGCTTTTATATCTCGGTAGGAAATTATAGTCTGTGCTGTTTAGACATATATGAGGAGTGAATTTGATGAATACGAAGGTTCTTGCGATGGGTAGTGGAAAATAGAACTTTGGAGGACTTGGTGATGGTATACTCAGCCCGGGGCTGGAAAGACTAAGCCTTTGGGTTACCGGGTAGGGTTTGCACTGCCGGGGGCGGAGGGTGAGAGATATAAGCTAGGATAGGCAGGTAGTGACAGAAAAAGAAACAAGGAGGGAAGAGAAAGAGAAACAAGTTTTTTGGCTGACTTGAAGACGGATGAATTGACTTGAAGGAAAAGTAAGAATCGTTTGTTTTGGGAGTTGTTTCGGTTGACACGGGGCCGAAGAAGGGATGGGATAAAGAAGGGTTTCTGAAACGGAGATCGTCGGGTCGAGGAGAAGGTGGACTTGTCTTGAAGTGCATATAATATGTACAACGCATATATTGGTCTGTGCTGAATAGATGGGTTATACGGACTCGACGGTGTAAGTTCCTGGTTCTCTTTTCGGAAGCTTCGAATAAGGAGATGGCGCCGACATGTGAATATTGGGAATCATGAAGAAGTTACTATAGTTGTAGATTGATTAGGTAATTGGCCTGGGCAAAACCTTACTGGTGATCTGTTTCAACATCAGGAATTCTACCTTGTCTTGTCCCCTCCGCGCCGCCGCACATGTAACCAAGGAGCCTCGTCCAAGCCGCAAAGACCATGTTTGGATGACGGACCGTATTGTGAGTATCTTGGGCTGGGTATATAACCCCTTCTACCATCTGATCCAGGCCCACGATG
>NETU01000182.1:502903-530829 GCA_003032515.1 Huntiella decipiens | reverse complement strand
TTTTTTTTTTTTTTTTTGGATTCGTATATATATATATACATATTCATATTCTATTCTGACTTTTTTTACTTCAGTGTACACAGATAGATAGCCGACAAAATGTCGAAACGAAACACACTTACAACAATCACACCTGCTCCACCAAGTCTCACTCGGAGAACAATCCTCCAGACTCTCCATGCAACCTCGTTGATCGCTCGACTTAACCCTCTCGTTTTAACATGTCAACAGATTCCACCACCACCACACTGTCCGCCTTCCGAAGCCAACGCAACATGGTACCAACTTCGCGATAAACTCGTTCCTCTACCATCCGGGGTATCCCTCGGCCCTGCGAATGTCTCTTATACCGCGGCGTTGGAAACTACACCGACGGGCGTCAAGGCTCATGTTTATGCGCCTATGGGGGTGGATATCAAGAGTGTTTGGATCCTTGGTGGCCGCGTTGAGGGGGAGTTTACGGGCGGAGAGGGAAGTGCAGTGCCAGGTCTCTATTTGAGAGAGGATGTTGAGTTTAGATGTCACTTGGCGCTTGTCCCGCTGGTTAAGAAGTCTTTACTTAAATCGCATGAGGCCATGACTGAGTTATTGGAAAGTCTTGTCCCGAAGCAACCAAGGAATGCGCCGGATTTGTCCTTACGGGAATATCAACGACAACAAGAGGCTTACAACGACCGGGTCTACACACAAAGGCAAGCGGCTGCCGGAAGACCAGTTAGTTTCCAACGGGTGAATCCCCCCGTGAGAACGTCGACACCCGTGGGAATGGGAGGGTATAAATTCGAGGAATATAAAGCGCCCATGATGTCCTTTGAGAAGTCTCCAGAGTTACCCAAGATGTCGACTAGACGAACGGGCAAAGGGCCGGGCGGACAGGTGCCGGGGTATTCGCATGGGTATTCACAGTCGGATTCATTCGGTCCCGGGGCGGCGCGGAGTCCGGTTATGGAGCGGATGGATGGGTGGGCTCAGGAGACAAGTAGAGTTCCAGATAACTCGGTCTTCACCAAGGCTCCGGTGCCAAGGGGTAACTCGGAGATGTACACGCAATATCGTGCCCCTTTACGGACATTCACGGCGGATACAATGGACAGCTATACCTCGGAAATCAGCTCGCCAACAGACAACGAAATCATCATTAGCGCACTTAGTCCACCGAATTCGGGCGACCAGCCGACTTTCAACCTTGATGCGCCTACGCCAATTTCAGTGTCGCCCGTATCAGCGCATTATAGAAGCCACTCGACTCCATCGCCTAGTGAGGCGCAACCGGGGTATCGGATGAGGGCGCCGCAGGGCTTGACTATCGCGGCGGGAGAGGCGGAGAAAGAACAGTTGCAGACGCCGTTGATACATAACAATTTATACCTCCCACCGCCGGTGAAGAACCGCGCGAGGTCGAGATCGACGGGACAGGCTGTTTCGCCTGCTTTTCAGACTCTTGGTCCGCCATCTGCCAAGGCTCGTCCGTTAAGTACCCCGTTCATGTCTTCTAATGAGCCGTGGGTAACAGATGACCCATTCTATTATGAAGAGGATGACGTCTCTGATACAACGCAGACGCCAGGCCGGTCTCCAAAACCCAGTTTGTCCCCCCTTATCATCCCCAAAGGGAAAGCATCATCGCCTATCCCGCAGTTAGTTTCCAAGGGAAAGGATGTCCCAGAGCCGTATTTCATGGCGGGTTTGAGACTTCAGCAACAGTTTGCTACGGAACAGACGACTAAGAGGGTTCCTCGGATGTCAGATCCTCCACCAGTCCAGACCCGTCCCCCACCGACCGGTGCCCCTGTGTTGAAAAGAGCAGCGCCGATTCCCACGCCGTTAGATCTCTTCTCAAACGCCACAATGGTGCAAGATCAGCCGGCGCCACTGTCTGGAAATATGACGGCGAAACCGGCCCCGCCGATAAGAAAATTCTCCTTCGCAGAGACACCTACCGATCTTGTCGCCGGGGTTGATCGATTCACATTCAAAGACTCCCCCTCCACAAGTAAAGAAGAACTTGACATTCTCCGCCAACTAGACTCCATGTCCACCAGCAAAGCCAACCCCAACCCCAACCCCAACGACCCGCGCACCCTCGGTAAATCCCTCGGAATCGACTTCCAACAACAAGGCAAATCGCCCGAACAAAGCGTCGGGTTCTTCCCACTAGCCGGCCGCTCGGAAACGTCGATGCCCTTCCAAGATAGTTCGCCGTCTTCGGGTGGCGACACTAGCGCGGATGTCCTTAAGGGGGAGTCGTTGGTGGTGGCGAGCCAGGTGTTGGAGGAGGCGGGAATTGAGAGGTGGATGGATAGTGTGAGACCGGCTTCTATTGCGTTGGGGCCGGGGTTGCCGGTGCCGAGGCAGAGGGCGAGTATGTTGATGGCGGCGGGGAGTGTTTTTAAGAAGTATCCGAGGGCGCATGAGCAGGATTATACGGATATTGCGGATGTTAACCCGTTTGCAGAGGATAATGGAAGAGCTAGATAGAGAATATTATAGACTAAGACATTCACATTTCATTGTAAAAAAAGTAACATAAAACCATGGTATATTCATCACCCAAAACGCCTACAAACAAAAGAATCATTCATAACACACTATCGACATCAAACCTAATTCCTCGTCGACCGACTCTGACTCCGTTCCGGTCCTCTCCCTACACTCCCGCTAACGGTGCCTGAATCCAAGTCATAATTCTTCAAAGTCTGCTCATACTTGGCCACCTTGAGGAACTTGGGAACCGAGTCACTAGCCATCAACTTGAACACCGCAATCTGGGCATCCTCGAATAAAGCGGTGACGTCGGACAAGGTTTCAATCATTGAGACATCCTTTCCGACAGCCTTAGTCATGCGGGTTGCGAGGTTATTGCGCAGTTGGTGATCAATGTTCAGTTCACATGGAGAACCGGGGGCCAAAAAGGCGTTGTAGATTCCGTAGGCTTGGGCCATGATTTCCTTGACGGTTTCCATTTGCGCGTTGGTTAAGGGACCCTTTGCGGCGGAGCGGATGGCTACGCGGCATGATTGGACGAATTCGTCGACGTCCATGTAGAATGAGAGGTTCTCTTCACAGTGGGTTTCCCGGAGGTTCTCGCGGAAAAGGAGTCTCAGGGCGGCTTCGTTCAGGATGCGATCTAGGCGGGCGGTATTGGAATCACGGCCTTGCACGTTGTTAATTGAGCCGGCGCCTCTAGCTGAGACGGAGGCTGTATCGTTACCGCCGGCTTCAGAGGTACGTCCGCGGGAGGCGGCGGTGCCGTTCATTAGATCGCGGCCGTGTTGGGTGAGTTGGTAGATTGCGTGTTTGGTGGGTTGGAAGAGTGTTTGTGTAGGGTTTTGTGAGATGTGAGTGCGGTCGGGCATGACGGGTTCAATGAGGCCGTGTTCGACGAAGGCGGTGGCAAGTTCAACTACCTCCTTGCGTTCTACCATGGTGGCACAGTCCATGAGCCAGTCGCAGCAGGCTTTGCCGGTGAATGTGTCGCGGTAGATTTTGCCGTTTACACGACGTTCAGAGGCCATTTTGACGCCGGTTAGACCATCGCGGTAGTCGCTTAGAGAGTCGGAGTCGGCGGAGGATACGGTGGTTTTGATATTGGGACCACGGGTTCCGATGAAGCGGCGGAAAACTACCTCGATAACGGCCTGGTTCATGACGAGCTTATCGGTGGCTAATTCACGTTCCAGAATGACTAGCTGCATGGGTCCAGCTCCCATGAGCTCGGTCAATTGCTTCTGGGTAATACCATTACGTTGGCAGAAACGGTCCAAAACGGCAACACCCTTGGGGGTTAATTGCCATACTTGGCCCTTCATAGAGTAAGTCTGTTGATAACGACCATCTGCGGATTCAATGAAACGGGCTTCGACGAATCGTTGGCAAATAGAGCGGGCCATATCTCTAGCCATGGAAAAGGTGGTTGTGGTGGTGGTAGTTACAATACGGGATGGATCCTTTGGATCGGGCATGCGATTGGATTGGGAGAACTTTAAGGAACTGAGGTTGTTGATGGCATCTTCGGATAAGAATGTATGATCAATACGGGTCAAGCGCACACGATGCGAGCCGAGTGGGAGCAAGCTAACAATCAACGTAGAGAATAGATCCTTAAAATCCTTGAGGGGTGTTAGTTGTGTGAATTCAGGGGAGATGGATTAAGAAGAGACTTACTCTAGTGAACGGCCTGTCGTCGTCGGTCATGCGCAAAAGGCGCGAAGATGTTTGATGCATATTGTCTGGTAAAAACTCGACCTTAATAGGTGGAGGACGAGTAGCGTCTGTTTCGGAATAAGGTTTAGATACAAAGGCAAGCTTTGAAGATGGAGTCTCTTTTGGGGTGGCCGAAGTAGAAAGTTGAGTAGCCGAGGTAGCTGCCCTACGAAGAGACTCTGAAGCAAGTGATGAACGAGAAGACTTTGCCGATGGCGATCTAGAGATATTTGCGGAAGCGGACAAAAGATCGGTAGTAGGAGCGAAAGAGCCGGTAGACGGACGGCGATCTGCGGCGGCGGAAACGGGAAGAGGCGGAGGTGGAGTTGGATCGGTGAAGGAGAATGATGAAGCGAATGAGGTGACTAAGTTTTTTGCTTGAGAAGAAGCTGAGTGGGAGACACTTCGACTTCTGGTTGATAGAGCTTGAGAAAGAGATTGTCGACGTGAATAGACTTTGGCGGGAGCTGGAGACTGAATTGGGGAGTCTATAGTGGATAGTGGGGTTTCTGAAGTCCCTACTTGAGTGTTGATTTTAGGTGGAGGAGTAGGATGATGATGTTGTGATGAATAGTCTTGTAGATTTGTTGTATGACTATTGCGAGAATCAGAAGTAGTATGAATGGGTACTTGAAGCGATGAAGAGACAGGAAGAGATTCCATCTAATTGAAAGTTCAGAAAGAGGGGATTCCGAGGGTTTTGAGGATTTTCTGACGGTAGTGCAGATAGTGCAGGTAGTGCAGGTAGCGCGGAGAGGGTGTGAGATTTTTAGTTAGGGTGTGAGATTTTCAGAAGGGGTGGGGTGTAGCAAACAAGCATAACAGGTTGAAGTTGGCAAATGCGCTAAAGTATGCTAGGTAGGCTAAAAAAGTAAAACAGACGAGTAAGAAGAGAGGAAGGAGAAGGAGAAGAAAAGAGTTGAACTAAGGGAAGAAGAATTTGGAAGAGTATTGGGAAAAAGACCAGGCGTCTTTTGAGGGGAGTAAGAATTAATAAAGTAACGGAACCAAAACACGGCAGTTGTAACGCTTTGAAGCTCAAGAAAGAAGCGAAGAAGAAACAAACTTGATGATAATGATGGACGAAGGAATGGCGTCAGTCAAAATGTGGGAGAAGCCTTTTAGAAGGAAAGAAGTTTTGCTTTTACAGCCGGTGTGGAAACCTAAAGGTGGGTGGGGTGTATAAAATCTTCAAGGTGACGGTGTGTTTTTGTTACTCGTCAGTGATTAAGTGTCCTACCTCAAAGCCAAAGAAACAGAAAAGGAATTTGTTAGCTGTGAGGGGTTCGAGCTTGGAACATGGAATATAGGGTGTGTAATTAAGGGAAGCTTTAGTTTTGAAGAGTATATACTGTATGTACAATACAAAGGCTGTAAAGCAAGCAAGCAAGCAAGATATAGCGCCCTCAAACTTACGGTCAAGCATGTATCCGTGGAGTCTTTGAAATCTGGGTATATGCATATACAAGACAAGCCGAATTCAAATGTTCAGGGAAGATTTCAACAAGGCAAGGAATATGATGAAGAAAAGAAGAAGAAAGAAGGAAAGAAGAACTTACAAAAGAATGGTACTGATCAAGAGCCGAGATGAATAGAAGCAAAAGAAGTCGAAAAGAATGGATATATAATTGGACACTGAAAAGTGTTTGAGCCGAGAATGACAAGGTCGAATCCGAGATGATGATATCAAGAAAATATGGTAGGAAAAAGAAAACGAAACAATGTTTATGAGAATATGTTCAAGTAAGATGGGCTCTATATAATATATAACCGTCTTGTATCTCGGGCGCGGGGGTCTAGGTTGATCAACAAGCGGAACCAAAGTCGGACGGCAAGCAAGAAATCTATCTGTCTTTTTGATTCTCCTGAGACTAGTTTTCTTTTTTGATTTCTTATAGTATGGAGCCGTGGTAACAGTCACATTTTTGAGGGGCGAAGAAGGGGTGAAAGTACATTACATATGTACATACGATGTATGTTGATATGAACCGTGAATGATTCTGTGGGCGTCATTATACGGGCGAGTCTGTCCGTTTTGGTGATAGTTTACAGGGTTTTTGGTAACATGGTATTTGAAGATATCTTACGGCCGTCAGTAGAAACAAAGTAAATCGGTAACTCAATAGAAGACTTAAACAAAGAATCACCTAACTTCAAGTCTATCTTTTCCTTCCTTTCTTCATCATCATTCAAAACTTTCAACCAAAACCCAGCTTCATAAATCTACTTGTATCCAGGATTCTTCTATAGAAAGAAAAAAAAAAAACCGACAGGGGCTGGGCTGAAAATGACGGGCTCGTCGGTACGAGCGGTCTTGACCTGATTTGTTTTTGTATTTTTTCACTATTGAAAGGATGCTTGCAGTATATGACTCTTGCTTGTAACTACATTGGGTAAGTGATGTGGCTGGTAAAAAAGTTGATTTCGATGACGATTCGAGATTGAGTTTGATAGTGGGGAGAAATCAACATGACAGATCCTTTCATATTTGACTTGACAAGTTTACCGTGGAAAACTCCACTCAACGGAACAGACTATATTTCACCGCATATACCCGTAAGAATCCACTCTTTCGCCTCATCACATTGAATAGCCACGTTTTCAAAGTTCACATAGAAAAAGGAAGAAAATACCTTGTGCTTTGATACTGTCTCACATTATGAAAGGGGACTGTCCAAGGAACACGTCTATGCATATATACAGCTCGGAGTCCGTCGCTCTCTCATGTGGACGGACCTTTCCTTTTGTCGTTAACCTAGCTAGCTGGTGTGCTTTGTTTGAGAGACGTGCGTTTGGTGGACGGGCTGTTGTTTATTTGTCTACACTAAGAAAGGTCCCAAGACTTGACAATTTGTTGAACATCATCCTACGATATCCATAATCTTTTCCAACATTTGTCATGCATGGTGCGGGGTCGTCAATCCTCCTAGAAACGCCCTCAAACCTAACCAAAATTTGGAAAACTCCCTAACATCATTCAAGACCTTCTATAAGTCTTCCATCCAGGGGCCTGGACTCCCTGGTCACTACCTGGCATGTGTTCTTCTCCCCAGCATGTGGCGTAAAGAATCCCCATACCGACCAAAGAGATATCACGTTGCATTCGACGCACACCTGTGCGGTGCCTACATACATACATACACCAAACACCATTCCTACAATTTCATCATCGACCTTGGTTCTGAATCTTCAAAAAGGTCTTTTTGACCTTGTTTAGAAATTATCCCTAGAATCGTACGCTTTCGTCTACCGCATCGGGATTACAGGGTCATTGTCCCATGCCAGAGTCGTTGTAACAGAAAGCACATGGGCGTTTATCGTTTATAATATCGGTCTATCCCGGAACCCTAAATCGGGGAATTAACCCTGAGACTACGTCACTTCTGGCGATAACGGAAATAGACCAATCAGCATATCAACGACATATCATGATACTTTTGTATAGACTCTTAACCACCGTGAACGGCAAGTCGACCCGGAAAGTACATCTTCTCTTTTTCTGCCTCCCTTTCCCGTCACTTTGAAATCACCGCACTTACCCGTCATCCAAGCAAGCAAACCACCAACAAAAAGTCCTCGTCCTTCCCTTTCTTCTCCTTATTCCATCACATATTATCCACGTTGTTTTTTGTTTCGCCCTGCCAGAGTGAAAGAAATGTGCCGTTTTCACAGACCACAAGCATTTACACCGCCTCATCGTTTTTTGAGGCGGTTGCTTGGTTGCCTGGCTACTTTTATCGTTGTTCTTTTCACATTCTTCTTCTGTCATGTCACGTGATAGGGAGGGAATAAGGAGAACAAATCTGTTAGTGTGACGTGAGGGGGATGGTTAGCCTTCTAGAAGCATCACGTGAGGGGGTGCATAACTATGTCATTCTATGTCACTGTTTTTTCTTTTTTTCTCACGTGTTCGGGTCGCCCGCTTATTTGTTTGGATAGACATCCTTCTATTCTAATCGAGCCCGATTGGCCGGTAAACGAACGCCACTGCCGTGGCCGGCCGGTGTACATACATACAACACATGTCTCTACAGACCAATCCACCCGATACTCATTATGTCTGTCTTGATATTCAACCACTAGCCAAGCCACTACGCCTCCATGTTTCACCACTACTGCGACCACCACTGCGAGTTTGTATCCATATACAACAATGAGTCCGTCACCCTGTCCACAACCAACGGGATCCCTCATCAAATAAACTTCCAATACCCTTTGTCGTCGTAGACAAAAGGGAACAGCACAGACGCTTACAAACCGCTTAATCAGTATCAAAAGAAACCCCCCCTCCATCGGAGACATAATTGTTTTCCAAAACAAAGTCAGCTTGGAACCTGTGCACTTATTCTCCAGGCAGACTCTCTCAGACTCTCTCAACCTCAAAACCTCATTCTTTTCTCCTTTCTTCCTTCCTTTTCTTCCCGTTTTTTGACAAGCCACGTGGTCCAACGAGTCCCTCGTACAACTACACCCATCCAGCCGAATCACAACCTCCAAACGCCCACAGAACCGCCGTGTCCCGTGAGACCATGTGTGTATCTTTGTGTATATCTATCTACAGTAGTCTCTCACGTTTACCCCGTGATTAATACCCAGAACGCCCGGAGGCGCAGAGGGACCTGTCTAGCACATGGCTGGTGGGACTAGCTTGGTGACATGGATACGCGGGTTGCTACATATCTACATGACTGTGTATGTACAATCAACTGTCGTGGATAAAACAAGGCAGACCCTCTATAACACCGTTTTTATTACCGACTGCCTTTTGTGTGTCTCGGAGCATATGTTGGAAGTGTTGCTTGCCGACCTGGCGCTATAACTCTCACAATCACCACGCGGCTACCCATCCTATCTATACATGTGCATGTAGCCTTGAAACCCCATCTCGTGCAAGCCACGTGGCAATCCATCACCATCCAAAAACCACCACCAAATCCGTTCTTTCCAATCTCACCTCATCCATCTCAAAAGCCTCGTACATACCTACCTTCTTCCCCTCACCTCACCAAAAAATCTCAGCACCTCCAAAAAGAATCCCAACCCCCCAAACCCCTACCCACACCACGTGGCAACTCGCCAACGGAACCTCCTTCCAGAACGGTCAAATCAGGAAAATAGTGGGGCGGGCGTTCGCTGTCGTGGAACCTTGATGGACGGGTTAGGGTTTAATTGACCGCCTTTTTTGGAGCGCCCGGGCGGTTAGAGACCATGAGAAAGAAAATAACCACGCGGCGAGAGAGACATTGGACCACGAGCATATGACTGTTTTCTTTTTTTTTTTTGACGGACCGTTTAAAACAGGGAGGATGCGAGAGGGTGTGTGTGGATTGATTTATTGTGTCTTTTGATTCTTTGCATCCTGATGGATCCGGCACAAGAGACGGGCTCGCCGATGCTGTTGGGCTTGGGTCGGCTTGATAAGTACATACGACTAAAGCCAGCCTTGCCGCGACGTGTGAAAATCCCGGCAAATAAAGTTATTCCTGTCGGTGTATGATATCTCTGGATACGGCTAGTCTACTGCACCGCTCAACAAGAAGAACAAGAAAGGATGAAATGCCATACACTAACCGTCCTTCCTGTCTCGTGCCTCGGACTCCGAATCTAGATTGCCCGAGCCAGTCATGAGGAGACAATGGCCCCTCAACCGCACCCAGTCTACGCACTTATGTACCCATTTGGCTTCCCATATCACTGAGGCCCTCGTGAAGACTTTGTTAGCTTGCTTGCCAACCGCTTCCCCACTGACGGGATATATCTAAATAACCCTAACATCTCCACATCCATACCCACCTCACCTAGCTAGTTAGTTAGCCAACGTGGGCCTCGGAATTACCGCCTAGTGTGGGTGACTAGACCACATCAGACCGATTCGACACCACTCAGTCGGAATCACAACTAGAAAACACACACACCCGCCCTGTCCAAATCCAACCATCCCTAGAGCCCTACACGACCAATCCAACCCCGTCGACTCGTGTCGTAAAGTCTCCCTTGTAGTCTCCATATGTGCCCAGATCGGGAACAACAGGCAAAGCAGACTTTGTCTGAAGGGCCCTGCAGAAATGAGGTTCCTGAGTTGAGCAATAGTGTGGAATGGGGTGTCTTGGCGGTCTCTTAAGTGGATGGGATGACGGAATGGTCGGGTTGTGTGGATTTCAGGGTTACATTCGTTGCATCGGAAATAGGACTTTGGAAGGGTTATGCGGAAACGTGGCAGATCCGGAGTTGTTGACGTCACGGGGACAGGAGCTATGCTTTAGACATGTGAAAGTCGGGTTTCCGGCGATGGTGATGGTCATGAGGACTATATAGTTAGTAGGATTCTTTAGAATATCAACGTATATACCGAACCTCTTATTTTGTTCCTAAAATGGGTGTTCACTCCGATCGATGCAACTCACTTTACTACTGGATCTTCGGGAATCTGGCAAAACCAACGGATGTCCCGCCATCGCTAACTAGCTCATATCTCAAAGATCTGACATGTCCAAGTTCCATCCATACGGCCTTACGAACCTCCAGCTTCAAACTCCGGCTATCCAGACACCCAACATGGCAAAGCAACAAACAATGTATAACAATCTAACAAATCTACCTAAAATACCCTCTCCTCAAATGCGCGTGGGCGCCGCATCCTTCCTCCACCCCTTGGCAAGCATATTCTCCTCAATAGCCTTCCAAATGAGTTCCGCACATTCCGCATCTCTAACCTTTGCCGTCTCCTTCACCGACGTGCTCTCATCCGCATTACGCCATCTATCCACCGCCGTAACCAAAAACCGCTGACTCTGCCACGTCTTAACCAGCTCCGGTACCACCTCTCCCGTCCAACCCACATAAACACCCTGTACATGCTGAAACAACTCAATTGGATTCGACCATTTATACGGCCTAAACTGCCACGTCTGACCCGTGGTGAACACCGCCACCAACCGGTTCCAGTACTCGGGTTTGAATTGCTCCGTGGTTTCCGCAAGGATGAAGCGGAGGGGACGCGACGGGTCGATAGAGGGCATCTTGCGCGTGATGTGCAGGATGTTGGTGCCGGGGTCGGGCCCGTCGACTTGTTGGAAGCGGCCTTCTTCGAGGAATGTGCGCGCGTTGGCCATGCGGAGGATGGATGATGCCGAAGGGGAGAGGAGGATGATGGGGTCGGGGCGGCGCGTGGGTTTGTTGGGGGGCGCTTGGGGGACGGAGGAGGTCGAGGGGTGTTGAGGGCGTTTGGACATCATAGTTGCGACGGTGGCCCGGAGCCCAGAGAAGTCCTGCTATGTCGTTAGTTATATGCTTGTGGTAGTTTAAACATTGTAGAAACTCACTGTAGGTTTACTCCCACGAAGCACCGTATTTCTATTCCCAATTCGTCTCTCCCCATCATAGACCTTGGCCAACTTTGGATCCACCGGCTCCTTAGAAACTCCCACCCCCATATCGGCCGCCACCTTAGATGGCTCGACAGCCTGCGCAACCGCCGCCCCTCCACCGGGGAACTTAATAAACTCCGACTCCTCACTACTCCCCTCCAACCACGTAACCAAATCCAAACGTTCCAAAAACGACAAATTCCGCACCGTCGCCGCCCCGCCCAATTGCTCGTTCAACCGCTGAGCAGCCGCATTATATTCGGGGATGGCAACCTCGCGGTTCAGCCACGCAAAGTAGATTGACCGGAGATCAGTCGGTGGGGAAGACGAAGGGGCGAAGCGCGTCGGCGTCGTTAATGGGAGGGAGGTGCGCGAGGCGCGGAAGAGGAGGTGCGTTGCCTGGGGGAGAGGGACTTCGGGGGCATTTGCCGCACCGGAGGCTACCGGGACGGTGCCGTTTGTGGAGAGGTTTTGCCGGAGGAGGATGAGCGGGTCGTCGTGGCTGGTCATTTTGATGGGTTGTGAGGTGGTGGGCGGGATGGAAAGCCAATTGCCGGGCGGAGCGCAATTTGGCACGAGGCTGTGATAGTTTTTAAAAATATCCAAGGCTGATCTTTGTGTTTCCAGGCGCGACGAACAGACCCACTTTACCCATGCTCGATATCCTCATACAGGGGTCAAAAGTTACGATTCTGCCGAAAAGGGCAACTGACATACTACATACAACACAATGATTTCAATATATGAAGAGAATACAACTTCTAGATGTAACAAATTACCAAGCATCCTAAAGCAAAAGCAGAAAAACAACACCCAAAACTCCATTTTTAGCCGTAGACTAACAAAAAAGCAACCCATCATGAAAATCATGTGTCGTGACACCAACTTTTATGGAAAATCGCACCAAACCGACTATACACCGTCTACACCATCTACTCCATCATAGTATCATCACCATCCAAAGCAATCTGGTGCTCAGGGGCAACGACACCGCGACCACGACCAGAGAGAAGTTCCCGGCGAATCTCAGGGCTGATGGCTGGGTGACCGTGTTGCAGAATCAGGTTGAGGAGTTCCTCGCGAGCGTCCTCGGTGATGTCGTTCTTGTAGCGCTCGGCGAAGGCGAGGAAACATTGGTGCCAGATTACGGGGAGACGAGCGGTAGAGGTCTCGTCAATGTCCATTCCGTGCGAGGGCTTGATGGAGGCGGGGTCGACGCTGCGGAAGCGGAGGAAGTCTACGGTTGTTAGGTCATGTCACTGTAGTGGGAAGAGAGAGAGGAACTTACGGAAGACAAGAGAGTCAATGACCGTCCAGGGAAGAGCATACTTCTTCTCCAGAAGAGCCTTAATCAGGATGTTAACGGCACCACCACCTTCAATACCGCTAGACGCACCCTGCGCTGAAATCTCACAGAGACCCTGCAGCGCCGCAGCGGAAAGAAGCACTGGGACGGAAACACGAGTCAATACAGCCGCGATAATAGTGGCCTCACGAGAGTTCAGGTTATCGGCGACCATGGGGAACAGGAACCCCTTGAACCAAGCGGAACGACTGTATAGCGCGCGCTTGACGGCCTTGAAGAGATGCACGTTGAGCTTGTGGTGCTCGGCAATGTCGTCGCGTACACGGGGGAGAAGAACGTGTTCGAGGAAGACGCGCGCCGTGTCTTTTTTGCCAGAGGTGAAGATCTTGGTGGCTTCGTAGATGGCGTTGGGGGTCCACCGTTCGGGGACGGTGAGTTGGATGATTTCCTCCCACTGTTTTATTGTTAGGATGGGTGTTTTTAACGTTGTGTGGTGGTGATGGTGGAACTTACTCTTGGGATGGTAGGGAGAACCTTGAAGGGCTTGGGGAGCTTTCCGCTCTTCCAGCGGCCGAGGATCTCGCCGACCTTGGTGTATACCAGGACAACCTTCTCTGGCAACTCGCCCTCGTCCACCGGCCCAGTTTCCCGTCTCTCCATCTCTGCCTCGTGCTCCTGGATCTTAGCAAGAATGATATCCGCCAGGTTTTGCGATTCGCCTTCCTCGTCGGCCTCGCCATCCGCCGGCTTCTGGTCCCAACCGTGGGCCAACAGAGGATCCTGCATGTCGTCAGGCAGGAACTTGCGGTACGCAGCCAGATCTTCAGGGTCCACGTCGACCGTCTCGACAATCTCCTCGTCGTCTTCACCCCACGCCTCCTCGTCATCTTCAGCGCCAAAAGCCCCATCACCATCCTCATCATGCTCATCCGCATACTCAAAGTCTACGCGCGACGTCGGGTCGAAGGCGTCCTGCGTGGCCGGAACGCCCGGGTTAGCCGCCGTGTGGATGTCGTGGTCGTCCTGGGTAAGCGACTGGCCGAGCTTCAGGATGGTACGGGACTGCTTGGCGTCGACGAAGCCGGGGTTGTTCTCGGTGGCGGGCTTCTTGGACTTCTTGGGGGCTTTGGACTTGGCGATGCCGGCCTGCGTGTAGTCCTGTTCCAGCGGGTTGTGCCGCCGGCGGGAAGTCGGGGTGGTGGCTTTAGGCATGCTTGCGTGTGTACTGCGCTGTAGGCGGGCGACTTTTCGGGCTGTATTTTCCGGGGAGCGGGTAGCTGAGACTACGGAACTGCGACAGACTACAGACGAGGACTATCTCTCGTCGTACAATCCACGGGCAAAATTCATGGAAATTGTAAACCCCAGTGTAAACCCAGAGCCCACAATAAAACTGGCGAGAAAACTGCTCCGCTGATAAGATAAGCCGGCAAGGGTCTAACGAGGGGATTCCTTTGAAGGGCCGACGGTGGTTTATTGGGTGGGGCCGGAGTATGTGGAAATTTTGGCGGTGGGGAGGGGCAGAATTCAGAGGAGTTTTTTTTTCTTTTTTGGGGGGTTTTTGGGGGTGTAGAGATAGTTTTGGTCGGGTTGGAAAGGGCAGGGTAGGGTGTAAATGGGACCCACTATGACGATGTATTCGAAGACGAGGTTTGAGTGGTGAGTGAGGATTGATGTACGGAATCGAAGTGTTAGATAGCACACGCATAACAGCTCAAAATGTCTACTGAACTTCTTGAGGTATTTCCCACGATTCCGTCTCATGTATACATTCCTAACCCTCCCAGCTCGTCCGCTTCATCAGCAGCAACAACCCGCAGATCCGCCAGGCGGCTGTGGAAAACACGGTAGAGTACTCTCTCTCGCAGCCCGTGGTTTTCAGAATCGACGGCGATAAGCCCATCCGCAGCTTGAAAGTGCTCGTCCAGGACCGTCCGGTATGTTGTCTGTGTGTGGTTTTCCCGGTCATGTAACTAACCCTAACAAAGGCTATCTCGGAACATGCGGTTGCTATCTTGGTGAATTTGTCGAGAGATGAGGAGATTATGAAGATGTTGGTTGATGATGAGGCTTTTGTGAATGTTTGCCTTTATCGGGTTACGGTGAGTTTCAGTGGGGGTGAGATGGTGTGGTGTGGAGTGGAGACTGACATGTGGTAGAATGCTCTTGAGCCGAACGCTGATGCGCTGGCTATGTTGTTGGCCAACTTGACCAAGGATGACCGGTTATCCTCCGTTCTTCACAAGAAGCTCCCGCCGATCGAGAACCTTACCAAGAGCGACGTCATTCTGAACCAGCTCCTGGACGCCTTTGTTAAGGGGTCTAGCAACGGGTTTAACAAGAAGGCTAACTACGATTATCTCGCTTATGTGCTTGCTGATTTATCCAAACATGAGGAGATTCGCAAGTTCTTCCTCACCAAGCAGGAATATGACGGGGAGTTCCCGTTGAACAAAATTAAGGTGTTTACAGAGCATAAGTCGGAGATCCGGAGGAAGGGTGTTGCGAGTATCATCAAGAATGTCGCTTTTGATCAGGAGGCTCACCCGTTGTTCATTGACGATGGCGAGTTGAACTTGCTTCCGTATGTTCTTCTTCCCTTGACCGGTAATGAAGAATACGACGCGGAGGAGATGCTTGAGATGATTCCTGATCTGCAACTTCTTTCGCCTGACAAGCAGCGTGAATCGGATAATTCCATTGTCCTTACGCACATTGAGACTCTCACATTGCTGACGGCGACACGTCAGGGGAGAGACTATCTCAAACAGATTAATGTGTATGCTACGGTGAGAGAGGTTCACGCCCACGTTGACGACGAGGGCGTCCGTGAGGCCTGTGATCGGTTGGTTCAGGTTCTTAAGCGTGATGAGGTGGAGGAGGGCGAGGAGGACTCCGAGGAGCAGCCTAGAATTGTCGAGGTGGTGGATGATGAGGAGATGACTGAGGTGTAACCAGCTTGACAAACTTGTAGATTATCATGACTAAAATTGTACGAGGTTAGATAAATCATGTAGAAGATATCCATCCCATATCCCTAGATCTTAAACGGAAGGCGCGATCATGTACATCGGTTTGTGTGACATGTCATGAGATTTAAATGGAAGGTGCGCATGATGTCGTGTGTATAACGCGATATAGCGATACAGCGAAGAGAGGTGATCTAGATAAGACACAAACGGTGTTTCGGGGTCGCCTACCATGACAACTAATCACGGACATCTGCAGGGCGCCGTGTATCGCCGATTTATGTATGTACCAAAGTGGTAATGCGGAGAATGACGGCCAATAAGGCCCAAGGTAAGATGTAAACCAGTCCTGGTAAGCTCTGGACTAAAAGTGTCTCTATACATATGTATACAGCCCCACTACGGACATGAAAAAGTCACGGCCGTCCGTCCCCAAACAGTCATCTACCCTCTTTTAACCGCTAGTACAACCTCAACTTCCCCATCAAGAACCACCTTTTCCAAACGCAAAGACACCCGTCTCCGTAGCACCAATTCCGGATCCCCCACCTCTCGGCAAGCACATAACAAACGCGTCCAAGGCACTTCTCGCCGTGGAAATCTGGCTGACAGACGGGTGGAATTCGACAGCCCAGTCGTCGTGATTTGACTAGCCAGCCATTCCATGCATGACGACATCGCTCGTCACTGCTACATGCTAAACTGCCGCCGCTTTGTGCCTGGTCGCTCATTATATCCTGGTCACGCTTTCTTCCCTGGAACAGGATTGGCCCTGTTTTATCCAAGGCGTATTGGTATTGTACGTGCGTGCGTGCGCTGACAGGAGGGACCGACAGACAGACCAACAGCGAATGCATTTGATATTTTTCCCATTTGCCTTTTGCGAACGACGTTCGATTGGTACGTTCATGGCCTGTTTGTGGTCATCTTGCTTTTAGCTTTCTTCTTGCCGCTTCTAGTGTCGTTGTCATTGATCCTTCTTTCTTTGTTTTATGCGATTTGACGTCGCAAATCCATTTGTCAACTAAACTAGCCAGTTTAGCTCCTCCACCGACCAACGACGTTCACGACAAGAAATAGAAACTACCGCGACATCTCTTATTTAGTAGCCCGAAATGGCGGTAAAACCGACCACACGAAATGACTCAGGGCCGTCCAAGACAGCTCGACGCCCACCCGATTGGGATGCCCTTGAGAACAACACCGCGAAACCAGCTGCAAGGAAAGCCCGCTCACGGAACCCCTCAGCGGAGAAACTTCGACCCATACCCGCCAAACCTACTGAGCGCAGTCGTTCGAAACATCCTACTCCAGCGTCTAGTAGACACTTGACGCCCGAGACGAGCTCCGAAGAATCAGATTATACAGATACCGAGACGGAGGATATACCCACTAGCAAGCGTCCGGCGCAGAGAAGACCAGCTGCGGCAGGCAAGACGAGAGGCCCGTCTGTTGCGCCGGCGAGAGGTCGGGATAAAGGAGACGAGGCGATGGGCGAGGATAAGAAGACAAGGAGATATTCGGATACTACGAGTGAGTTTGACGATGTGTCGGGGTTTCTTTCCGATTCGGATGGCGATGGCGTTCTCAGTAACCTAGGCAGTGAAACGACGGGACTGGATTCAATAGATCGGTCAATGCTGAATGCGCGAAGAGAGCGCCGCCGGTCATCGACTAGAGGAGCGGATAGATCACGGAGTAAGAGTGTTCCTGCATCACGGGCGCGAAAGACGGCCGAGCAGAGTAGAAGGTGAGTTTGTTTTGTATCTTTTTTTTTTTTGCTGAGTATGGATGCCACGTTTTTTTTGTTGGTCAGTGTTCATGAAAACACGGACTTGGAATTGGTTTGGTGGGTCTGGTGAGTAGGCGAGCCGTCGGGACACGGTCTTGATGGACGTTTACGCAGATGGGTACCACGGGAATCCGCCATGCGATAGATTACCTGCTTTTGGACATCCTATTCGATGGCGATGCAGACGGTAGGAAGGCTTCTTCTGCAGAGTTGCCGAGAATACTGAATAGTGGGCGCGGTGTACATGCATGTGTCTACATATATATGTATGTATGTATGTACATATGTATGTATGTATGTACATATGTATGTACATCCATCAAGCGATGGGATCAGCATGTCGATGATGGCCAACAACTACATACAGACATACATAGACGGCTGCATGTCCTCAATCCAATCCATGTGAAGCCTACTATACCCCACAGGCCATGGGTCAGACTGACTGACTAGGCTCTGAACATCCTTGCCCTGCCGGTAACCCCTCAGGTTCCTTTGGTGGTCATGACGTCTCGTCTGGTGGATTTCTGCCCAATGTGACCGGCCTTGTTTGGGAGCCCAACGATGAATACATTGCCGCAAACAACGGCTTGTACAAAAGTCAAACTAACAAATATTTAGACCGTCCCCAGAAAAGAAGAACAGAACCAAGTCAAACTTGAAATCACTGCCTTTGCGGGGCTCTGTGAAACCACCACTCCAACTGTAAGTTATTTTGTTCCCCCGATGATGCATATTCCCCAGGGTGGCAAACTGGCTGCCTTTTTCTTCCTGCCTTAGCTTCCTTTTCTTATGGTCCTCTTCCCATTTGCGCTTGCGGCTTTTCACTGAAGGAGCCGAGTATTGAGGCCCATCTATGCATGTACAGATGGACGGACGGACATATCCTCGTTTGGCGTTGCACCTGTCCGTAATGTAGGCTGTGTGGCACTCTTGTCTCTCCAGTTGACCAGATTTCTCCCCGTCACTCTGCACAGTCAGCACCGGTCATCAGCACCAATTCAACCAAACACACTACTCACGTCAGCGTAAACTTGTACTTTGCTGCCCAACATGGTGTCTTAACAACGGCTGCACGGTCCCCGATACCCCAGTGGGAACAGGGGTAATGGCTGCTGTCATTGGGCAGGTATTACTGTCACCGGTTGTTTGAAGCGTCTGTTGAATAGCCCAAAGGCCGCTTTTTTATGTACACCGCCGCCGTTTTCTAGGGCCACACATCCACTACACTCTTCAGTGTAGACTGTCTTGATGTGCTTGTAAACTCCTACAGTAGCTACAGCCTTCTCGGTCCCTTTTTTTTTCCTCGTTCACTCTCCATCTCTCCGTCTATCCCTTCCCTCCCTTTATACATAGCCCAGCTTAAAGCAAAGGCCCACCGATTTTTGGGCGCTGATAGCAGGCAGCGCCGATACCCAACCTCCTTTTTGATAACTAACCAAGTGCCCCTCCTATACACCCAACTTTCAGACCCGCGTGTATCGACTGTTCGGCTGATTCAAACATTCAACTCGAGTGTGGCGACTACCTCTGCACTCCCTGTCTCAAGCAGCGAATCCGCGATTCAACCGACGGTCTCGACAAGTTCCCACCTCAGTGCTGCAACGTGCGCTTCCCTCTTAAGCATATCGAGATATTAGATCCCGTTTCTCGAAAGGCCTTTGACCGACGTTTCGAGCAGTTTAATCGCCGTGCGAAACCTCCCCGGCGAGCCTCTTCAGATCCCGGAGACGACATTGCTCCCGACGGACGCCGGAAGAATCTCTCGGCCCCACATTCCAGACACCGAACGCCCAAGTGGAACGACCGTGAGAAATCCATCGGCTCAAACTCCGCCCGGACTGCCCCGACTCCTCGCCGCGAAGCTATCAGTGTTAGCTGGCAACACTGCTATAACTGTAAACGGACCATTGAACAGCGTGAGGGCGAAGAAACTATTAACTGGTAAGTTCCCTCGGTCGTCCCGAAAGCAAACAACAACTAACCAAGTTCATCTTCCTTGTTTTCTTTCCAGCCGCTGTGGTGTTACCTTTTGTGCTATTTGTGGTACCGAGTGGAAGAATTGCGATTGCTCTTCTCTTGATTACGACCCGCTTTTGAGCTCTATTGAACCCGACTACGACGACGTCGCACGGGACTTTTTGCCGCCTAATATGGCGAATCCGAGATTGATGCGTGGCCGCATGGCTGCTGGCCCGGCGGCTCCTGGTATGGCTGGTGCTGACTACTACGGTGGTGGCGCCGGGATGCGTGGAGCTGGACGTGAGGCGCCCCGGGTTAACGACTACGAAATGAACGATTATGATGACTACGATGAGGCGGAATATGCTGCTCCCGCTGATCCCCGTGGAGCTCGTGGCTATGGTGGTCCTACCTCAAGAGAACGGACAAGGGAACTATCGCACCCCCAAGATAGATATCCCGCTGCCATGGATGCTCGCCAACGGGCCCCTAGCGCCGCTGTTGCTGCTGCCGCTGCCGCTGCTGTAGGTGGTGGTTATGCCGCCGCTGGGTATGACGACTATGGTGACTACGCAGAATACGATGAGTATGATATGCCCGCACCCGGCGCAGCGCAGCCGGGCGGCATGGCTGCAGCAGCTTACCGCCAGGAACAGTACCGACGTGAAGCCTCTGCCGGGGCGGAGTACCCTGATCGTAGAGCGTACGGGGGAACTCCAGCCGCTGGCGGACGTCGTGTTGGACCACCTGGAACTCGTAGTGCAGCTATTGCCGCGCAAGCTGCTGCTGCGGCTGCGGGAAACCAGTATGACGAGATGTATGATGATGAGTACGCGGCGCAGCCGAGATATCATCATGGAAAGTACCCTGCCTCTGCGGCCCAGGCTGCTGCTGCCGCTGCTGCGGGTGGCGCGTATATGGATGAGTATGATGAGCCGATGGATATGGCGCCAGCTCCCCGTTATCCCCCACAACAAGCTAGACAGGCGGCCAAGTATGCGGTGGACGAATATGATGAGCGCGCTATGCCGGGTGGTTATGGACGTGGTGGTTATGCCGCAGATGATATGTATGATGTCGATGACTACCACAGTGAGCCACCTGCCCGTCCACCTCCTGGTAGAGCAGCCGCCGCTGCCGCTGCTGCTGTGGGTTATGGACGTCGCGGGATGGCTTCTACGGAATATGAGGATCTCCTGGCCGAGGATATGCGCGAGGCTATGGATCAAAGGGCTGTTATGGATCAACGGGAACGTGCCATGGCTGACCGTGAGATGATGGATCCTCGTGGCCCGCCTCGTCGGAAACCAGCACGTGCTTCACTTCCACCTCAACGAACCGGGCGGATGGCCCATGCTGAGCCTGTAGCATACCCTGAAGATCGTCGGGCGCAGCCACCGCCGGTGGAGAGTAAGGAGTTGGTTTTGAACAGACGTGCAGGGAAGGACGACTTGGACGATGACGATTTGGAGGATGATGAGCTTGACGTTCCACCACCTCGTCGTGGCCAGAGTGTCCGTGGACCACCCAGACCGAGACATGCGGCCATGGATGAAGATATGTATGAGCCATTTGAGGGAAGACGGTCCAACATGGATAGACATAGTATGGCGGGTGATTTACCTCCGAAACAGAGACGGCCGATGCGTGGTGGCCCGGCGGGAGTTGGTGATCGCTTTCATCGCAATAGTATGCCACCTTCACCGAGAACGGCGCCGCCTTTTGGTGGACACATGAGCCCACATGGACATATGCCCGGAGCCCCTCCGATGGGCCCACTAATGGGTCATATGGGCCCTCAAATGGCTGGTATGCCTCCTCCTATGGGTCCTGGCATGGGCCGGCCTCTTGGGCCTCCTATGAATATGGGTCCCGGTATGGGCCCTGGGATGGGTCCTGGTGGCATGATGGGCCCTGGGCCAGGTATGGGTCCCGGTATGGGTCCGGGTATGGGTCCAGGAATGGGTCCAGGAATGGGTCCGCCATTAGGACTTCCTATGGGTCCGGGAATGGGCGGCCCCGGCATGCCCCCGTATGGACGCGGCGGCCCGCCCGTACCCCACGGTGGTATGCCTCCTCAAATGGGTGCACCAATGATGCACGGTGGTGGTGGATTCCGTGACGACATGTACGGTGGAGCAGGAGGAGCAGGCCCCGGCGGCCCGCCGCGCGGCGAAGGACACGGAGGCGGTCGGCACCCTGGACGGGGAGCTGCCGGCGCCGCAGAATACGATGAAGAGGCCGCTGCGGGGGGCCACCGGGGCCCGCGTAGACGGCCGGTCAGGTACGAAAGCGAAGAGGCAATGGTGAAGTCTTCGACGATGGCTGGTCTGACAGGTACAGGAAGAGGAATGACTCGCGTGAGTGAGTGGGTTGAACATGTCCCGGCTGGTAGACTTGAGACGGCACCCGATCGGCCGAGATAAGCGCCGCGACTTTTTTTATTCGACTTGTGACGACCTTTTTTTTCACTCACTCGGCGGATAACGTTTTCTGACGACTTACGGCGGATTTTCTTTTTTTTTAGGCACGAAGGATGAGTGATTTTGTTGGATGATTTTGATGTTTTGAATGTTTGTGGGTTTTGGTTTGTCTAGGTTAGGAGAGGACGGATGAACGAGGCTTATGAATATGGGATTTGGTTGTTTCGTTTGTATCGAGTTTTGATTGCTTTCTTTTAATTTACGGCGTTTGGGATTCAATTTGATATCGCGAAGTGTAGGGTTTAACCCACGACAGAAAGAAAGGTGAATTAAAGTGGGGCAATGGTGGTGAAGATATCTTGTAAGCGGTAGGACGGGATGATTTTAAAGAGATTGTGTTTTTGTATATTACACTAATTATGAATTCCCGGGGTAGATTTTTGTTATCACCATCGCCACCACCACGGGCATCACCGGTTTCTTCGCCGAGTAAGAGAAAGAGGACACCGAGTCCTGCAAGTCGACGGGTTCGTTCTGCGACGTCGCCTAGTGGTAATGCGGCGGGAGATATTCCACATGGGTATATTACGATTCTAAATACGGCGATTCTAGAGGCGCGAATAGGACGGCCTATGAATAGCAAGAAACCACTTGAGGCGTCTCAGATTGGAGCGACAGTATGGACGGCGCAAGAGAAAGATGCGCTGATGGCGGGGATATCACGGTATGGTCGGGGTGATTTTGGAAGACTTGCGATGGAGACGGGGAAGAGTGAGGTGGAAGTTCTGGCGTATGTGGGGTTATTAGAGGAAGCGTCTAGACGAATTGGGGAGGTGGGGTTTGTGGGGGAGGCGGCGACGGAGGTTAGTAGGGAGTGGGAACGCGTTGAGGGGGTTATTGCGGAGAGAGTGGAAAAGAGAATTGAAGCGGGAGAAGAAAATATGGAGAAGAGACGATGGGGGGGTCAGTGGAGGGTTGATGGGGCTACAGCGGAGGAGATTAATGATGATGAAGAGATGTTTGGGGGTCTATTTAAATGTGATGGGTGGGTTGAGTTGGCTGAAAGGGTGTTTATGAATTCGAGGATTCCGGACTTGAATTGGCAACGATTGGGCATGGGACAACCGGGAGTTCGGTGTACGGCTATGGAGGACTTTAGAGGTCTCTTGGTTTCTAGGGTGCGAAGAATTGTTTGGGCAACGTTGGCGGTTGCTGAGGAGAGAATCGAGACGAAGGGGGGATTGGGGAAGAGGGTTGTTCATCGGCGGGATGTTGCGGCTGCTGTGGCGAATCTTGGTTTAGATGGGTTTGAGAAAGATGAATTTTGGAGGGGCTGTGCGAGGAGATTGGTTTTGGATGTTGTTGATGATGAGGAAGAAGATGAGGAAGAGGAAGAAGAAGAGAGAGAAGAAGGACAAGACAACAATGAAGACGAAGAAGGAGAATTGGAAATGCGGCCGATGTCGTATGAGGAGGTTGAAAAGGCGTTGATAGGGAAGAAGAAAGAGGTTGACAATGGAACACCAGAAGTGGAAATTTGGACGTCAGAAGATGAAGAAGAAGAGGAGGATGTTGAATTAGAGATTCTAGAAGGCGGGGACATGGAAATGGGCGATTTAGAAGAGTTGGTGGAGTTTACAGGTGTGGATCTTGCAGGTGGCGTGTTAGAACGGGTTAAAGAGAGGTTATCATGGGAGTTGACAGAGGAGAAAGAAGCCGAAAAGAGGGATTTAGATGCGGATAAGTTTGAGGAAAGGAAACTATGGGAGGCTATCGGGGAGAAGAAAGTCGGCAAAGACCCTGTGGAGGTTGAAGAGCTAGAAGAAAAGAAACCCCGGAAACGCACAATGATAGGTGGGTTATTCGGTGATGATGGCCCTGGATGGCGCAAATTGGATTATGTACCGGATTGGGTATAACTCTATCTACATCTACCTCTTTCTCCTCCTTGCACTGGAACTTGACCCCGAACTTCTACCCGTCCCCCCCTTCTTCTTCACCGCCTGCTTCCCATCCGACCTTCTCGACCCACCATGTTTCCCGTCCCCCGACGACCGCACACGATTTCCTCCTCCTGCGCCCGATCGACTCCTCTTACTGGTTGACCGGTTTCGCGAGACACTCTTCGATGGTCGCGGCGTGTCAGATACGTCTTCGCTATCTCCAATTGTGCTGCCGCGCGTTGGGCGTTTCCGCTTGGACGGTGGCGGTTTGGATGGCGAGGGGGATGGGGAGTGCGAGGTGGATATGGAGCGGGAGGGGCTGGTGGAGGTTTTCTTGCCGGGGTTGGCGCGGGTTTTCCGAGGGGAGGAGGGCGAGGAGGCCGTCTCGTTGTCATCTTCGTCGTCTTCGTCGTCTTCCTCGTCCTCTTCGGACCCTTGTTCCTCGTCATCGTCGTCTCCCTCGCCAACTTCCTCATCGGAACCCGACGGTGCTTCTCCCTCTTCGGAGCCCTCTGTATCCCAGTTCTCTGGAGACGGGTTATCTGATAGTACGCGCTCCATCATGTCATCGTAGAAGAGGCCTTGCGGGAGGAGAAACTCGCGGTATCGTTCCTCGGGGGCATCGTCTTCGAAGTTCTCGCGCTCATCGATGGCTTCCAAGTTATAGAATGTTTGGAGCTTTTGCCAGATGTACGGGATTCGGATGTGTGGGTATATGTCTGGGTCGAAGCCGTGGTTCCGGAGGTGTTCGTGGATAGAGAGCATTCGGAAGCGTCTGTGCATGCCTTTGAAGTTGTTAGTTAGATATTTCTATGCGTGCTTGTTTTGTAATATACGTACCGGCCGGCTTCCACCGAATCGTAGCCTTAAACAACGACGCCTCCTGATCCGCCGTCCAAAAACTCCTCAAATCGTCAAGTCCCCTCATCGTAATGCCTAAATCACCTTCATCCTCTTCCTCCGCCCCATCAACATCCATCACATCAACATCCTCCTCACTCTCCACCACCTGTGCCGTCTTAACTCGTTTCTTCGGCGGCATTTTCGTCTTGTCTGTGGTCGTGATATTCATTTGCTCCGTCACAAGGCTACACACAAGGCTGAGCTAAAGTGACGTAACGCGGTTGACGCGCTAATTGTATACCCCTGTTTGTGTTACTGGGTTGGTTAGGGTTAACGGGTATTTTGACGACCGGAGACGGGCTGGAGGAGTGGTGGATGGTGTGGAGGGGGTATAGACTTGAAATGGAATCTAGTGGACCTAGTTTTGCGCCGCCTGCGAAGAGAAGGAAGGGGGAACGGGATCCGGCGGATGTCTTTGGGGTTGGAGAGTTGATGAAGGAGAGCGGTTGGTTGGATGATGCCGGACGAGAGAAAGAGGGTTTCTTTGGTGGGGACATTGGAGGTTAGTTATTTGAGGAGGTTATGGGGTTGTACTAACGTTGATAGGTCTCTCAATACATAACCCCATTATCGACACATCTCTCCAGCCAAGTCCGTTCTTTAAGATCCCAGATGGCGTTTCACCACCGGGAAGCCCCCCGGTCTCAGCTACCCCACCCAACCACTCGGCACCGTCTTCTCCCGTGGCAGTCCCGTCCTCTCCATCCGATTTATGGATTTCCGCGGAAAAGTCTCCTTTGAAACCACCCGTGTACCAGTCATGGGTAGGGTTTCTTGGCGGTAAAGACCCGATTGAACCGCTGTTAATGAGTGAAGCGCCCAGCGCAGCGTATGATGGAACTTTAGGTGATGGGCCGGTGGCCACGAGGGAAAGTTACCTTGCTAGTGTTCTGTCGGCGTTACTTGGGAGAGAGTCGGTCTTTTTTAGGTGGGAGGGGGAAGTTTTGAAAAGTACGGCGGATGGGTTGAGAATCCAGGGGTATTCTAGAGAGGCGTTGGAGTTGTTGGAGGGGAGAGCATTGAAGGCTGGGATGCTATTTCGACAACTTGCGCGGTTCACGGATAGGACGTATGAACATCCCCTTAGTACACCTTCACCAGCGAGAATCGCGTTGTGTTCTGCTATTGAGACTGTCTTGTCGGTACTCGAGTCGACTATTGCGTTGGCTCCACCACCACCGACACTCCTCTGTTTAAACCGTCTTATTACTCGAGTTTCGGTCGTCCTTACAGAATTCCATACGTTAACGAGCTCTCTTCGTCCGGAAGACCCAGACCATAAAGTCCTCCAAGCTGTCTTCGACCATGCGCAAACCTCAGAGTTCAACGTTGCCCCACTCCACCTTGCCATGCGAATTCTCCTTAGCCGGGTCGCTCAGCCGTGGCTTGATTTTGTCACCGCCTGGGTAGGACTGACTCCCGAAACGGGCATTCCACTGGGTAAAAAAACCGTCGGGGCTCGGAAACATTTTGTCATTGTTGAGGCGGAGACTTATGTTGACGAATATGGGGAGTCTGTTCAGACGGTAGATTATAGACTTGACTCGGCGTCTATGCCGGGGTTCATCCCATCGGATATGGCGACGGGGATTTTCCAGGCCGGGAGGAATTTGAGGTTTATAAGGGATAATCATCCGGGACATCCATTGATGAATCATCATTTAGTCACGGCTTGTAGACCGCCTGAGGCGAGGTGGTTATTTGATTGGGAGGGCATTTTAGAGTTGGATAGAGAGGCAGAGAGGTATGAGAAGAGATTGGATATGGCGGTACGGTCGGCACAGAAGAAGGTTTTGTCCATACGGCCGAAGACACCAACGGCAACAAGTTCCCAGGGGACGGGGAAGTTGGGGGTTTATGGGGCGACGGAGGATGAAATTGGAGCGACGCTTTTGGATTCTCTTGCTTCCTTGTCGGAGGCGTTGCCTACGGTTATTGAGAAGTCATCACTTGCCGATGCTATTCGTGCTTGTTTAACGGAGAGCCCAATAGAGGTGTTGAAGGCTACGCCTCATTGGTCTTTACTACCTCTCTTATCATTCTCCCCATTGACAACTGCTCACGCAGCAATTGTCAATCGAGAGGCTCTTTCCCTTTTATTCACCCATCACGAACTGCCTCGACATCTCAAGCTCCACCATAGTTTTCACCTATTCGGGAATCCTTCCTTCTCAAGTCATCTTACTCACGCGTTATTCTCACGGTCAACATCCGAGGACCCCGGTGCTTTGAATATGGCCGGACGACAGAAATGGCCGCCTGCTAGCTCGGAATTGAGATTAGCCTTGATGGGGATTCTGGCGGATTGTTATGCTTCAGAGGGACATACGGTTGAGTTACCCGGGGAGTTATCATTTGCTGTGCGAGCGTTGTCGGATGAGGATATTGAGAAGTGTCTTGACCCAGATGGGCTATTTGCGCTGGATTTTTTACGGTTGTCGTATACAGTGCCGGCAGCGTTGGAGGCTATTTTCACACCCATCATTATGATGCAGCATGACCGGATTTTTAAACAGCTTTTACGAACGGCACGGTTGGTTTGGACGGTAGATCGTCTTTCTTCCGTTTCTATCATGCGGAATTCCCCCGATATGTCCCCTGTTACAAGACGCTTCATCTTCGAGGCTCATCATGTTATATATACACTTGCAACACACTTCACCACCGCCGGAGTAACAACCCACTGGACAACCTTCCAATCATGGCTATCCACCCTCCAAAAGTCCCTTAACAAAGGTTCAAAAACACGACACTCGCCCGAACGCGTCGCAATAGCCTATTCACTCACTCTCTCTCGTATCCACGCCACCCTCTTCCTTCGAAAGAGACAAGCAGCAGCCGCTGGTCTTCTAGACGGCCTCTTTGAACTAGTTCTGCGTCTTGATAGGGCAGTTAGGGTTTCGGGGCATTTTGATAATGGAGAGGTTATTAGGGGGTTGTATGCACGGTGGAGAGAGGAGATGGCGGTTTTTTTGGCCGTTTGTAGGGGGTTGGCGGAGAAGGGCGATGCTGGAGGGGCGAGATGGGTGGGGAGGGATGACGTGGATCAGGTGCGAGC
>NETU01000182.1:470194-485394 GCA_003032515.1 Huntiella decipiens | reverse complement strand
TCTATGGGGATATATCGTGTCTCACCAGTGACCAGCCGGCCAGTGGGTCATCAAGCACGATGCACTGTGTTGTAGTGTTGAATTGTTGTCGGAGTGTCGTCGGGCCTGGGGCTTGTAGTTTTGTCGGATCGAATTAGCGTTGAGTCGTAGTGGCGTAGTGGCGCACTGTCGAAGTGGCGTACTGTCGTCGAGCTATGATGGCGTAGTGGCGTATTGTCGTACCGGCGTAGTGTCGTACCGGCGTCGTGTCGTCGAATCGTGGTGGCGTAGTGGCGTAGTGTCATCAGATCGGAGTGTCGTAGCAGGGCAGTGTCGTCGCATCGTAGTGGCGTAGTGGCGCAGTGTCCTCGGGTCGTTGTTCGGCTGAGGAGTTGTAATGGATTCGTCGTCGAGGAAAGGAACAAACGAAATAAGAACTTGTGTAGTCTGAGATCAATGAAGACCAACACAGCATTGTCAACATACAACATGGTGAATGTCATTAGGAGAGAAAAAACGGACATTGACGAAACTCTGTCCTAATGAAAATTGGTGTAGAGAAAAAGAAAAATGAATGAATAGATTGGTGTTGATCTAGTGTGCGGGGGTCGTCTCTATTTATACTTTTCGGTCAGGTCCATCGTTTGAGAAATGGGAATACCACGGTAACCACGCTTGTACGCACCCCGCTCGCCACTATCGACTCCCGCGTACTAGCGCAGACGGAGAGTTCACGTGACTCCATATTTCAGAATCATCTGGGCACAGCAGTGCCGATTGTGCCGTTTGGAACCCGCCATTATTTGGGGGAGCAAGAGTGGCGGCATGTGCATACGCATGTACATACTTGTATACATATTTACATACTTGAACACTGCTGTAACTGTGCATAGTTGTTTCACATACATCACTAGGGAGCGTCAACGCGGAAACGATGCCATCGTAACGAAACATGGCATGGTCTAATACCTATAGCACACCTGAAAAACACAATTTGATAATCTCGGCGCGAGTCTACACCCACTGAACCCACCAGACAATGCTGTAGAATATTTCGACGACGCTTGATCCTGAACGATAACTTACCAAGACTCACTGTCCGGTTTTGCCTTGCCTGATGAACATTCGCGCTCTCGCTCTAGTTTGCACTCCTCCAGGCTCTAAAATGACCACATACATACCATATAGCCCCTTCTAGAACAAGGACAAATAATAACTCCAAGGGGTCCACCTCTTTTTTGGCCCCGTGGTACTCACATGCGCCTATTATAATACTCACTGCTGTATTGTTGTGTTGATTGTCATTTTTTAAACTCCGACTCATGAATAGGAGCCACGATACAAAAAATAACCAGCGAAACTTTGTATGTAATTTCACTTTTATTTGCATGTGACAATGACGTCAATATGTTCTGGTGTGTCGTTGTGATGCGAAGGCCAAAGCAGCTACACCTGTGTGGTATTAGATTGTTCTGTGCCCTTTGCAACCCAATTAGCCCGGTTGTGTGCAACCCCGGGGTGTTAACCGAAAATATGTAGGTCCGTAATGGTAGGGTTATAGCGAGGAATAAAGACACATCAATCAATCACCATTGGACGTGGAGGGCCAATGCGACGTTTCTGTTCAATTGCAGCGCAGATAAACACTAAACCATAATGAATGGTGTCATAAATGTCAGAGCAGGGTTCATCCACACCCAGCTATGTGCTTTGCGAGATCAATTCTATGCAATGCTTCCCATACAACCCGTGGTTGTGACCCCGGCAACTTTGTCCAGCATCCCGATTCAAGTATTCCACTTCTTTTCGGAGCAGTGGTATGCGGAAGCCTCCCAGTCCGTCAATTTGGCGGTAGAGAACTGTCTATGGGGGGGGGGGCATTTTTTCTATGTCTGTTTTATTGTCAACTTCTGGCCCTTCTGATTGCTGCTCGTGAGTTTCTCTGTTTCCCATTGTACGGTAATGTCCGCTGTCTCTTCTAGGGTAGGGTCGTTCTATTCTCGAAAGATCACTGTAGCCCAACATTGGTTTTCGGTAATGGCGTGTTCGTTGCATCAATGGCACGGAAGGTAAATCCGCACTGTTATCCAGTGCATGTTCGTGTACCTGGTTACAGGAGTAACTAACCAATAGAACTTCCAAGTCCTTGACAATACCACGGTAGTACCAGCAGTGCAGCACACACTCGGGGCGTTGACTAAATGTGGCTTCACAAGGGTCAAAGATTGCAAAGACATCCCGGGATGGACTGGCTTTAGCTCGGGCGGGCTGTCACCTTGCACAAAGCGGATTAATCATTACAGTAGTTTTCTAGTACACATTAGCGTACGATTTGTGCATTCACTGTATGTGGTTGACTGCTTGTTGAGGCATGTTACAAAGGATGCTGCAGACTGTCAAGCCGATGGCATAACCTCTACAAGACAATTACTTCTGGTCCCGAATAAACTCGCGTTGGCATTGACCCGCCGAATTCCACATCACTCGCTATCTGTATACAGGATGCCTCGCAGTGAAGTACCAACATTCCCCAACTCCGTTCTGTCATCAGTCACCATAATGTCATTCATGGTACGTGGGTTACTCCTTTAGGGCTATTCTCAAAATGACGAAAAAAAATTGCCACATGACTTGACATTCCTGAAGAGAAGCGGAAAGTCAAATCATGTTTGGAATGACTAAAAAGAAAAAAGAATAAAAAAAAAAGTCACATCTGAGGACTTGTGGTTCCCGAAAAGTAGCGGAACTGTAAGAGTAGATTGTCAAAAACGAAAAAGAGCACCAAGAGCAAAACAGGAAACTGAAACAAAAAGAAAAAAGAAAGTAAGCAAAGCAAAAAAAAAGAGAATCAGGTCGAAAAGTGGAAGAGCAGAACAAGAAAATGAAACAGAAGATGCAGATAGAGAAAACTGAGAACAAGACAAAGCAAAACGAAGAGCAAAAAAAACATAGGAAATAAAAAGCAGGAAGCAAAACAGAAAAACAAGACAAAGGAAAAAGAAGAGCAAAACAAACATAGAAAACAAAAAGCAAGAGAAGAAATGGCGGATTCAACAAAATGGGAGATGAAATTAATGAGAAGAAGAAATCAATCTACCAGAATATTCCGGACGGCGTCCTATTTATATTGGGAAACAGTGGGTCTCCCGGTCTCTCAAGTCGCCTCCTCGTGACAATATTCAAGTTGTGAACAATTATCGATTACCTCAGAACGGTCTATTTTGTTGGCGAAACTGCGGAGCGCGTACTGGTAGAAGTACAAAAATGGTAGTGGAATTTGTGAGTCGATGGGACGATATCTGCGTACTAGTGTTGTGGTTGTGGCGTTGTGATTTCCTATTTCGGACGTGACACCAAATAGGGGTCATTGATTAGAGATTGATAAGATAATCTACTTAGCTTGATCCCACCTTTCTGTACCCTTTGATTGCCCCGCGCTAACCCTTGGAGACTTGACTTTTGTGGATTCATTTCGTTCGACTGCCAATCGATTGTTAGCACGAAAAACCAGACGACAATTTTAATGAACACGACAGAAGTCAATCTGCCGCAATGAATTCTTCAATGCTGAGGCTTAACGCAAAGATGGTTCACATGCGTACATGTGGTAACCGTCAAAGTTCTTCGTTTGGATGAGCGGGCTATGGGCCCATTAGCGAGATGGTGAGTTGGTGGATCGTTACGACAGAATGTTGGCATACACTTTTTACGTACAGGGTCTTTTCCCTATCAATTGTAGAGCACGGGAGAGAGAAGTATCCATCATTTGAAATGAGTATATCTCAATGATCATTTTGGTGACTTTCTTGGGGTATTTGTGCAATAACAACCGTCAAGGCGGCTGGGCACGTCCTGTTTCTTTTTGTGGGTGACGAGGTTATGTTTTTGATGGGGGCCGTTCTACCTTCATCTCCGAAGGTATTAATGGGAGGTGCTAGTATTCCTCACTTCTGCATTTAGTGCATCATTGCTGACAGTGGATTAAATCATACATAGATTATGGTCAAGGTGGCTACAGTCTTGTTTGGCCTTGAATTACTTTGCTAGTTAATCCCAGGGATGTGTTATCTATTTCCACAGTGGCCACGATTATAGATGCTACAAGAGAGAGCGGGGAGGAACTACTACCGTAGTCACCCTCTTCAGGTCCTACCAAAAAAAAACCAATCAATCATTCCCAAATCCCCACTCGCTGGCCATACCTAGTACCAGGCAGTAAGTGTACAACCCACCCTCGAATTGCCCACGTAACCCACACAAACCACCCAATGACCGCAATTGAAAAAAAAAAACCAAATCCCCAACGCCTATGCTGAGTAAAAAATGGTTCTAGCGGCAGTACCATCATTTGACGTCATTCATCTACCGGTAGTGTTTTGGTCTCTGCGGAATGCTTTTTCCGCACTGTGTACACAGAACCACTATTATCCTTGTTCAACTACTTGTTTATGGCACATCATCTGTGGATTGTGAGCAGCAAATATACGATGGACTCACGGCTTGCAAAACTTGATTAATTAAGAACAAGAAAACCTAACAAGGGGTTTCCAAATCTGCCAACCATACACAACAACGAACATGACCTCATACACCCTAATGCAATGACCCTGACACTGTATGCCCCTACTATACCATAGCCGTTCGACATCGTCTCAATGTGGACATGCGGGGATGAATGTGAGGTCGGTGGCTGTGAGGGGGAGGAAAACAACCGTCTACTGGTCAGAGGGCGGGGACTTGAAAGTAGTGATTGTTTCCTAGGTCCGTACGTCAAGACTACATTGAGTTGCTGCTTCAATATACATTTGAGCTGAATCATCATACATTCTTGCCAATTGGGTTTGGCACATGCCTTTTTCAGACACTGCGACTAGACTCTCCTGCTGTGAAAACACTATAATACTTAGCCTGGATTGTCGGACTCTCGTAACAACAACGAATAGAACGTATCCATCATAGACTCAGTGCATTCTGTACTAGAAAGCCCCAAGTCTATATATTTATATATATATTTCTTAGCATCAGCCCGCCGACTTTCATCACAGATGGCCCAGCCATGGTATCTCAAGTCTAATTATCCCGTGGAGTTCCCTCCCGATCCACTTTTGTTCCAAGATGACGACTCTTTCCGTGAGGCCATAGTTCAAGATCCTGACATTACGCCCGACCGTTCTCCTTGCACAATTCACGAACACGAAGACCCATCGTCACTGCTTACCCGATAGAAACGAAGAACGTTGAAAGCTCGCGATGCCCTAAACGCAAAAGAACACGTCCTTGAGCAAGCTAGAGTGAGCAGAACGCCGCCCGGTCCGAATTCGCATGAAACAAGCCTCAGTAAGCTTTTCGGGCACCAGCATCAAACGGAAGAATGGTGGCAAGAATTGTTACCAGCTGCTTGGGAAGAGGATGCGGAAACGACACTAGCGGTGTTGATGTATTCTAGGTCAAAGTATTTTGGAAGCGGAAACCGGGATGCCTTTTACCACGCTTGTGGATGGATGTACCGGAAGCACCCCAAGACATTTTTGAACTTCGTCCGATGGATTAGGTTGCCCGTCGTTCGTCGTGTGCCATTTGGGCAGCCAATGGGCATGGATATTGACCCAACCGACCGAGCAGATGGTGTATTACCAATTGTTGAAGGCATGCCGTTTGGAACTTAGAAGGATGTCCTGGAGCTTTTACTGCTTGCTCTGAACGGCGCTTTTTACTTTGGGGGGTTCAAATGTCGCCAGGTAGTCGGTGGCAAACAACCACCCACCCCACACCCATATTTAGAAGTTGTTTCGCCGTCTGACGTCGTTGTGGATTGTTCTGTTCCAGATGAAGTTGCTGGGCCGTTGTTCCCGGAAGGGGTGCACTTTACAAGACCCCCCAATATTATAAGTGCCGAGGATTCAGACTACTATTCCGATGACGAACATACACCGCCGCTTTCACGTGATCAGGCCCGAAGTTTTCGACATCAATTGGCTGTCGATCGATTTCAGAATGACCCGGTATACCGGGCGTTTCACTTGACCGTTGCGCGAATGTTTGCACAGCAATTAATGAAAGATCTGGAAATTTTGAAGCAAGCCAAGCCAACTGAACAAACCCCTGCGATTTCAAAATGTGCCAAATGGGCTCCATCACACGGACGGTCATACGACAAATATACTTTCATCGTGTCAAGCATCGCCGAAGCAATGTTCCCTGAAGTCCTTTTTGAGGGTGAGCTTAAAGAAGCTGGCTTCTCGGAGAAAAGTGATGCCAGAAGAAAACGATATCTTTGGTTAGCACGCATGAGATATAGCAAAGTTTTGTCTTGCCTTCGGAAACTACAGTCTGGCATTCGGGCACTCGATCTGCAAAATGAAGTGCGGAACGTAAATTACAACACTGTCTCTCAGACCGACTTACTGATCTGGGCAGAACAATTTGGACAAATTGACCATGACAGGTTTTGGGCCTACCTTGTGGGGCTCCACAGCGGCCAATTTACACGGGAAGTAGACTCATTACCTACACCAGGGCAGATTGCGAAAGCCACTACGGAGGGCGGATTGCGTCACAATATTATGGCTACTGTGATGTGGCGAAGGCTTGAGAAAGATGCAAGGACCTCTGGGAGATTTGAGCCAACAATTTGTGTGTGCGATGCCCGAGGAATCCGCCCGGCACCCAAGTCCAAGATGGTCTGGGCAGGTTATCACATTATGGCATTAACTCTCTTGATGGCAGATATTACCAGGGATGTATGGACCGGCGAGTTCGTAGATTTTGGTATGCCTCCAAAGTGGCGCGATGTCCTCTTCGATAAAAGTCTTGGTGCCCGGCTTCACTCACTCCCTTGGTATATCAATATCGGCCCCTTAGATCTAGTCTACATCTATGAAGAGCTCCTTCTGCCGAGAGCTATTTCGTGGAAAACCCAGAACAAGCCATTTCCCAAGCGATTCATCGTCCTCAGCCCCCTGGACTTCAACGATGTTGCAGAGCCTCTCGGGCCGATCACGCTAGAAGACCTAAATCGGCCCGGCTGGAATGAGTCCTACGAACGGTTGGAGGCACTATTCCGAGAGCATGACTTGGTGATGCCAAGGCTGGTACACTGGTGTTTCAATAGAGAAAAGCGGCATCAAAGACAACAATGGAAGGTGGAAAAGAGGCCGAAGGGATGTACCCTATTATGGGGCTGTTCCCGCTCCCTCATACGGGGTTTTCTGTCAGGCAAGGATCTTGATGAGTTGTCGCATATGGAAGCGTTGGATGAAGGTACGTGGATTGATCATAATCAACAGAAAACGACATCGCGGGAAACAATGGAAAAAGGCTTGGCCAATGAGGCTTTCAGTCTATTCAAGGTGATCGATTAGCGATAGTATTAATATATTCCAGCCAAGTCATGTTTTGCTAAACACCAGTCGCTTGTGGCCTCAAGTTTAATTGAACTCATGTTCAAATTTGAGTGTCTACATCTTAAAAATAAGTCTTTACCGTTTCTATACTATCTATACATGCATGTTCTTTCTTTCGATGTTACACTTGATCACCTACTCACACATGCATAACTACGCAACCTATCAGACAGTCAACTGGATAGTGCATCAAAATCGTAGTACAGGGTACCCTTGAAGTGGAGCGTCACTCTGTTCCTGATACTTCATCTACTTCCTCTATATAGTGCCACTTTAGAACTAACCGAAACTTCGTCATGTTGCATCAGCCACGAAAAGATCCAGATGGAGGACATGACGAAGTCAGTCGTTGTTCATCTATATATTCCATGTGGTCAACGGTAGGGTTACATGTCAGAACCCATTAGGTTGTCAGCCTTTGGTGACGTCCGTGCGCGGTTGACAACCAATAAGCGGGTCTTAGTGGTTGGCGATGTTTACATATACGTGATACCCTTCTTGATGATTAATGAATACGACCAAGTTACCTGTTACATACAGTTCCACATAGGTTATGGTACATGGAAAGTGTGTGCATTACTCAAACAGATAGCAGGCATTATAACCTGCCTAGGTGGAACATCGGTATTTACATACAACATCCCACAGGACAAGATACTGATGTGTCATCGGAAAAGGCCACAGGCGACTGATTCACGTTTAGAAAGGAAATAGACAGTGGTTAGGCAGGCCACAGTCAAGAACACAGGTGAAAAATATGTCTACAGTTGGACGAGGGGGAGATGAAGAATAATCTTGACGGTGTGAGTTTTGGTTGCCGTCTTCTGCTGTCATCAAATTGAAGGCTTATGTGTCTTTTGTAAATGACGCACTGAATCTGTAAGCCAATGGCCGTTGTCCTTCTAAGCACTAGTCGTAATCGTTGGACATTCCAACAGAAGCAGTCATTGGATAGGCGACACATTGTAAATGAACTTAGCAGGCCCATAGAAACATTGCCACATGGGGCCCCAAATCAAAATGCTGCTCACAGCCTTAAACACTAAGAACTGAATTAGGCTCAGTATTGTACACAAAATCGTCCTATTGCCTTGTGGTAGATGAAGTGGGTAGTCTATCACCCACAAATTGGCACAAAACCTTTTCTTCAAATAATCTTTCCACCAAGTTTTGTGGTGCATCCTGTGAGCCTCATTTTAAGACTGATAACTCGAAAGCTATTGTCAGTAAGTGTTATATTCATTCAAAAGTTTCTCATCACAATGTCATGTACTAACCGTAACCAAAGATCCCTTCTAGGATAGAGCCAATATGCCCGATCCGTGGTTTTTGAAGTCTACCTTCAAGGTAGACTTTCCCAGTAACCCGTTGTTATTTGTCAATGATGTAGAGTTCCAAACCGCAATCCGCCAAGACCCCGCCATCGTCGCAGATAACCCCCCTTGTTTCATCGATGAGAACGACGACACTTCGACGCTTCTACACGAATGGAAAACAAGAATCCTTCGAGGCTTTGAACAGCAGAAGTCAGAGGACAAGAAATGGGAGCACACCATAGCGACCCGGTACCAAGATGAAGCCACCCTTTGCGAGGAAATCGACGATGAAGCTTTGCTACCGTTCACTGAGTGGGACGGAGTCAGTAAGCTATTTTGCGCGGTATTGACAGATCCGTCCTGGCTGTTGGAATATCTTCCAGAGGCATGGGAACAGGACCCGGAAACCACAATGGCTATTTTGATGTATGAACGCTGGCACCTTGCCCGTTCTGGTAACATTTGTGTCTTCTATAATGCTTGTGGGTGGATCTATCGCAAGCATCCAAAGAGCTTCATCAATCTCGTCAAATGGGCTGCTGCGAAATCTGTCCAGACAGCACAGCCGTGCCAGTTCCTTTGGGAACGACCTGTGGATCAGATTGACCAGTATCGCTTGTTGCCAAATGAGATAGTGCCACTAGCACACTGGAAGGACTCCCTTGAGCTTCTTCTACTCGCTGTCCAGGGGGGTTTCTACACCGGAGTGAAGGAACTCAGGCATTGGAATAATGGCCGCAAGCCACGTTTTGATCCCTTCGGAAACTTCCCTTGGATGGCTAATCCACGGGTTAGAGGTGAAATTCGGGGATACAGAGTCAATTCACTGTTTCTAAATCTTTGGCAGGTTAAATGCTTGAGACACCTGCAACCGGATGAAATCGATCATAGTATCACGAAGGAAGCATTGGCCGCTTTTCGTTACTCTCGTGCTGTAGATCGATTTGAAAACGACCCGGTATATCGTGCTGTCCATTTGGCAGTTGCCCGAATGTTTGCAGGACAGCTACTCAAAGACCTTGCTATTCTGGAAGATGCTGAAAAGCGTAAAGAGATGGCTGTCGTTTCTCAATGTGCCATTTGGGCCCCGTCACACGACAGAACCTACGATAAGTTTACCCGAATTGTCTCCAGCATCGCAGAGGCCATGTTCCCTGAGGTTGTCTTCTCTGCCGAATTAGACAAAGTCGGCTTGACAGATCCCGGACCGCGGAGAACACGGTATTTGTGGTTGGCTCGGTTACGCTACGCGGCTGCGTTAACCAACCTGCGTCGAGCAGCCCGCACAGCCCAGAACAGTGCCGTAGCTACTTTGATCAGCAAAGTTGATCACGGTGCCGTGGGCCAGGATATTCTCAAGAAGTTTATTTCAGCGTTTGAGAATCAGGATCGTGAGAAATTCGAGGTGTATGTCAGTCGTTGCGGCGTAGGTGCAGGGTGGAGTGCAAAGTCTACCATCACCCCTGGGGATCTAGTTCATGAGTCATGGTACAATCCAGAACCGTCTTCATGGTGGCGTCGTCCCAAAGGCTGGGAACGAGAAACTTCACAGGAAAAGTGGGCGTCCATGGTTGACGAGGTACGGAGTTTTGGGGTCATGGAATCAGCCATTTGTATAACAGATTGGCGTAGTATCGCAAAGTCAGAGATCGCGACAAAGCATATACATGAAGCGTTAGGCTTGACGCTGATCATGCAAGACACCTCTGGAGGTAAGGGTCTTGGTCTGACTGTAAAGGCAGGCAAACGACATCAATGGGACACGGTTCCTCTTCTGGGGACAGCTGGGGAACGAGCAAGAGAGATGTATAATAAGAAAAGCGAGGCACCGCTGAATCTCTTCGTGGTCTACAAGTATCTTATTCTCCCTCTAGCTATCAAGGCCAAGGCTCACAACCGGCCCTTCCCCACCCGCATCTTCCTTTTCAGCGACGAGTATTTTGAGGATTTTGAAGCTCAACTCGATAATCGGCAGAAAAAACGGAAGATACTTCCAAAGTGGAATCAGTATTACGAGAAGCTCCGTCGAGCGTTCAGTCACCATGGGTTGGAGATGCCGTGGCTTGTCTTCTGGTGCTTTGCAGTCCAGCACGGCGATGATGATTCAGACGAAGCAGAGCCGGCAGAAGCTGCTCTTACGCCAGGAATGTCCATTTTCTGCGGCTCTGCACCTGACTTTGTTCGGACTTACTTGAAGGAGCGTTCTATTGCGAAGATGCGTGAGTCGAACCGTATGTACAACCGGGGTTGGCTTGATATAAATGATAGGATTGATTTGACGTTCTCCCATGAGGCGTTCTCGTTGCTGTTGTCGGTGGACTAGACGTTGTGGGATACGATAGATACATCACCATAGTAATAACTAGTGATTATAGTGCATTGTGTGTTACCTCTAGTAAATGTTTTCGTCAATTGAACTACTACATCAGCGAATATATACTATTGCAACAACATAATAGATGGGCGACCTGCTTTGTTTTTTTTCGTTTTTTTTTTGGCATTACTCTCATGTGACCTGCTTTGTTGTATGGCCGGACTTTCACTGACCCGATAGCCGAACCAAGGTATCAAAAGATTGGTATGTGGGAGATGCCATGCTGAATCATCATAGCATCAAATGGACCACTTGAGTCCACCACTGTGATCAATGTAACACAACCCTTCGGAGGATTGTATAGTCCTTCACCTCATTGCGCCCGAAAAAACATCTTCTGACCGGGCGTTGTTGTCGTCGTCTCCGACTAATCGCGTCTTCTCTGCCTCGTTTACTCATTCGAAAGCTTGGTATATGCTCCAACTTGCGCCTTTTAATCGGAGCACCATCTTCGTCGTCATTAAGAAACTCTCTGCCTCTCTTCGCTACACGAGGAAATGAGTTGACGTGAGATGGACTTTGCGTATTAGCGAGCTTAGGCGAGGGTCTATCGTGAGTCCTTGCAACAGCTTGCATCTTTCGGATGTGGTTATGATGGCGGCTTTGGTCAGACCGACACCCCGTAGCATTTCTGCGGAGCGCCCAAGGGGTTTGCCTAGACTGGAGGAACTGACGCAGTTGTCGAGACGACTTCAGGGTGGTCAAACTTTCCAAAGCTAGCGGTCTAATAGTGGCCAGCTTCCGTAACCGTCTACTTTGATCACGCAAAGCCTTGACTCTCTTGCTTCCCCTAGGCGTCGCGTCCAGTAATACTGCTCCAATCCGTCGGGCATGGATAACACGTCCACCTGCTAGATTATACTCAGGTGTGAACGGCATCACTACCAATGAGAAGCGGATGGGGCGGTAGTCATGTTCATCTGCCGCAGACCCTAACTCAATCAGCAGAGCACCGGGTATATTCCGTCTTTCTTGACCATCATCAAGAGTGAAGCTTTCGTCATGCCTAATCCTCCTAGTTCTACAAAGTAGTATGATCTGTTTATCTGTGACATCTTTTAACAAAGTGGTTGGCACACCTATGCGCTTTGCCAAAGGCATCTGCTCGACTGCTGGGGTTTTGGCGTGTAAGGCCAAGGCCCTAACCGTAAATCGGTAGTCTTTCCGAAATGGCCGTAGCATCTTCGCTTGATGTAGATGAGCCCACGACCATGTGGGAAATTGGGCACAACGTCCACGGATGCTTCCCTCCGCTGCTGACATCCAGCACAAATTAGAAACTAACTTGTCTATGCCGATGCCATATAGATGGTCAACTCCATGGGCCTCCAGCAGACCAGAGACAGCATTGATTCGGTCATCCGAACAAGTCAGATTCCGGCCAACGTACTCAATGAGAATTTCACGCAGGGCGGTGACAACATTAGCACAGCAGTCATCTCTAGCCCCCGAAGTAACGGAAACCGAGGGATCATGATACGTAACGGTTGGACAATTAATGTGCCACATTACCGTCAGGTCTGTCATATAGAGTCGATGAGGAGACAAGTACTCTTCCTGCATGGTCCAACCACGGGTTATCCATTCCGGCTTCATGTACTTTCTCCAACACGTCCAGCCACTGCTAGTCCCCAAGATCTCGTTGTGTCGGAGTTCATAGGGAAGAAAGAAGTCACGGGAACAACCCGGGAGACCAGCATGAATATCTATGGACTGTGCACAGATGATAGTCAACCATGACTTCGTGTAGATGTAACCCATCGCATGGATTTGAGCAGCTTTTTCAACCGCGTCTCCTTGAGTAATGCAATAGCGATCAATCCAGATGTAGGGTATATCTAAATCTCGCGCCAGCGTCATGCAGTCGAAGAGGCTTTGCGACATTGTCTCAAGAGACATTGACCCAGGCTGTGAAAACTTGAAATCTGTCTCTTGAGTGAGCATGTTTGGATCCGATGAATCCCATCTGTAACTGATGGCAGCATAGAGAAGATGTCTGTTGCCGACTTTGACTACACATCGTTTGTGCACATCTATCAGCCTGAACGCGTTAGGAAACGCTATTTATCTGGGTTAGTGTGAACCACTTATTGTTTTTGCGGATTACTCACTGGATTTACTTTGGTCAAGGAAGTCGCCCAAGACACTAGAGTTTTCCAGGAATCTTTCATCCAGCCACTTTTTCATGAATCGTGGGTTGACTCGATTAGTCTCGTAATAGCTCAACCCGGGGCATTCCACTGAGCCGTCCACTACAAGATTGAACGGGAGTTTATTTGTTCGCCACTGACAGGTTCCGTCAGCCTGCAAGACGTTCCACGAAAAGAATAGTCGCGGACTAATGCTGATCATTTCGCCAACCTTTGATCGTGACTTTATTGAGCGGATATCCCATCGAAGTTTTCTGATCGCGAATTTGGTGCTTGATTCACTGGTTGTACCCATCCCCTCCAATACTGTTCTTGCTAACCCAAAGCACATGGGACAGCCAGGACTGAACCCAAGTCGTCTAATTGCTGTACCGTCAGTGTCATTGATAGGAATGGGCCATTGGCTGCTACCATCTTGCCCAAATGCCCCTGGTTTTGGGGCACTGAGGTACCGAATGTCGGTGTCGTCAAAGGAGCACCATTGCGCTGAGTTCGGAAATAGTGTTTCGGAAAACACAACTCCATCGGGATGCTCGTGACAAAAGTCTTCCCTGCTCCAACTATCAACTGCCTCGGCTAACTCAGATCTACAACCTTTGCAGTCTTTTGATATCATGATAGTAAGTAGCATGGTGGTGCAACTTGAACACCAACGGTTCTGCCGCCCAACTTCGTCGATGATTCGGCGCTTATACTCGGAGCATGATTCTCGAGAACCGTCTTCGGGCTTCTCGTGAAATAAATGGCCACTAGGCTTCACATTGCAGGTTTCCATTATTAGCTAACGGTATCTCTAATGCCTTTGTCTCGCTAAATATCTCACCTCGTTATTTCCGTCATTAAAGTATAATCCAGATAGCACCCAGTACTCTGTCTGTTCAAATGCGATGACTCCAAACATTCTGCCGGGTCAACTTTGCAAGTCTGGCTTGAGAAATGTCGTGTTAATGAATACCGCGGTTCAAATTAAATTGTGACTTCATGAATTGAAAATCGCAGACTTTGACATGTGTACATTCACTACGGGCGATAAGCACAATTACATTTGCATGCGTGTGGTGGGTGCAAACGCCCAATTTGTTAGTTCATGGGGCGTAACATGATGTCAGATCCCTGTATGGTTTCTGTTACGGCCGAGAAATCGATTGTATGTAATCGAATGTTCGATCATTCTTTAAAACTGATTGCCTGTTCTCAATACCGTGACACTGGACCGGACCCCCGAAAGCTATATAAAAATGATAAAAACTGCTAAATATACGGATCTTACACGTCGTCAATTTGTTAGGGTGTCTTCTTTCGAGACCAGCCAGCCGTTCCCAACAACACGTTAAATCGGTCGCATGGGTTTATCTCACCGAGGCTAGATTCCTCGGTGAACCGATGCTACGTCAGCAACCCTGGCTCTTTTTATAACCCTATTTATCTGCCGCAGTACAAGATACTTGGGAAGGAACCCCAATCGAGCTTCAACACAGTCGAGCTGAGTAGAAGCGACACTTTTCTGAGAAATAAAGAGGAGGTCACTTCTTGTACCTAATGCACCCTCAATCAACGCGGAAGACAGGGGCACTGGTGACCCGTGATGGATAGATGGGTCTTAACCTACTGATCCAAGTCTGACATTGGACTATTGGAAACATGCGCCCAAGATCTTCTTTCTTGCAGTCACTGGCTCCTTTCGTGAACGCGTCCGGGCCGGAAGTATCGGTCAACTGTTGTCAACAAACAAAGACAGAGACATGACTAGCAAAAATGACTCCCGTGAGCTATGGTCTCTGGGTTGGTTTGTTCCAAATGCCAACATGAGACTACCAGCAGGTGAGTCTGGAGAGCCACCAAGGCAACCGAACGGCAGACGGGCCAAGCACTTGAATTACAGCTGGCAAGACGATGTAATAAACCTTCACGAGTGATGATATAAGCGTAAGAGCGTGTGGGGTAGTAATAGTAGACTTGTGTATTTGGTGCTGCAGCT
>NETU01000182.1:420543-470184 GCA_003032515.1 Huntiella decipiens | reverse complement strand
CCTCCCCCTCCCCAAACCGATAACCCCCATCGCCGTGCTCCCCCCTCCCACCCGCTCGCACACATCCTCCCCGCAACCGCCGTCGCCGTCGCCGGGACTCACCCCCTCACCCGACTTCACCGCCGAGCATCCCGTGCCGCAGATGGATCCAGCCGAGTATACCCGGTTACGCGCGGCGTTGCAGGAGCCGCGGCAGACGTTGGTGGAGAATGATACGCGGAGTATCGCGGAGACGATGGATCTTAGTGATGATGAGGAGGGCCCGAGGAGTATTGCGGATGGGTTGGCGAGAATCTCGAGGAGTGCGAGTCAGATGAGCTTGCGAGATCGCGTGAGACAGGATCGTGAGAAGGAGGCGGTGGAGATGGAGATGGAGTGGAATAAGTTGGTCTCTGAGAAGAAAGTCAAGACGGACGATAAATAGAATAATAAGCCTTCTTTAAAGGAAATCATACATGGTAATAATCTACTTAATATAACTCATCATCATCACTGTCACCCCCCTGTGAAACTTCCATCTTCCTCTTCCCTTTCCCTTTCCCCTTCCGAGTAGCCGGCTTCGTGGTTGCCGTGCTAGCACTACTAAGATACCCATCCCCAACGACAAGTTGCGGCGCTAACAAGCCCCCGTCATTCTTGACTTCCTGAGTCTTCTTTTGCTCCGAGTCCCGATTCCCTTCAAATTGTCCTCTAACCCGCTCATAATGTTCCAGTTCTCCCTGCGAGACACTAGGGACAAGTTCCTTATTCGCCTCCAAGAAGTCTTCTTCCCGGACAACCACGTTGACATCCTCATCGGTAGCAAAGTGATCGAAGAAAGCCGCAGTGGTAACCTCCTTCCCAGCCTTCGCCATATCTTTAATCTTTCTGTCCACACTGTTGGCTTGTCTGGTGACTGCCTTTAACATGGCATCGGAACAAAGAGCGTAAAAGTCTGCTCCGGTATACGTGTACGGGAGTTTTCCGGCAACCACGTTGAGATCCACCGACGGATGTAAAGTGAACTTTCGAGTCAACGCTTCCAGAATCTTAACTTGTTTGTCGCGTGTGTCGGATACACCCAGATACAACAACTTATCAAACCGACCCGGTCTCAGCAACGCCGCATCCAATAAATCAGGCCGATTGGTAGCTCCCACAACAAATACACCCGAGGTATCTTCATCACCGCCCGACATACCGTCCAACTCAGCAAGTAACTGCGACACAATCCGGTCCATGACACCTCCGGAATCGCCCTGGTTTCCACGCTTAGGCGCAACGGAATCTAACTCGTCGAAGAAAACAACACATGGCCGGGCATCCCGGGCCCGTTGGAACACCCTACGCACGTTGGCTTCCGACTCACCAATGTACATATTCAAGAGTTCTGGACCCTTGACACTGAAGAAGTTAAGCGAGTACTCCGTCGCAATAGCCTTTGCCAGTAACGTTTTTCCGGTACCCGGTGGTCCGTAGAATAAGATACCACTCCGCTTCTTCATTCCCTTGGCGAATAATTCCGGTCTTTCCAATGGTAACTGAATAGTCTCGGTGATTGCATCCTTGACATTTGCCATACCACCGACATCATCCCATGTGACATTAGGAATCTTTGGTGCACCGATGGCATCGGCAAAGGTCTTCCGGACTAACTCGACCGACACGTCCAAGTCCGTCTTTAAAAGAGAATGCGCGAATGGTCCACCAGAGACAAGTACATCACGCACACAAACCGGCATGCCCCCAACCTGACTCTGTTCCCTCGCAAGCTTGGCAATCCGTCCCGTCTGTGAAACGACAGCCCGCTTCACCACATCCACCAAGTCACCCGCTACCAACGCCGCAGTCTTCAACGCAACAGATCCCAAATCCACATTCCCATCCACCGAAACGCCCTCATTCGCAACAACATTCTTAAGAATCTCTTCACGCTCTTTCTCGTCTGGCGCTCCTACTTCCACTTCATATCCAAAGAGTCCACGGACACCCTCCGGCACGGCATCTACCTCCGTCGTGGTCGCAACTAATACCCGGACACCCGAGGAAATCTCCCGGAGACATCCTTCCATCCGGTCGGCTGTCAAGGCTTCGATATGTTGGATGACAAGGACGCACGAGTCGACACCGCACGAGATAGCTCGGTCGGCACGGGCCCGGAGGTACGCTTCCGTTTTCAAGTCTCCCGGAGACCCACCGGAGGAAGACAACACGTCATACGAACTAAGTCCGTAACAATGCAACCCCAAATCCGCACACGCCTCTCTAACCAAGCTAGTCTTTCCAACCGCGCGATGCGTCGAAGTCAACAGGATTGTCATGGGCGGCATCTTCAAAGCGATGGCTCTTTGGGTGGTAGCTGCGGCAATCAACTCTCTCAACTTCCTTCTAACAGGGGAAACATATCCCCCCTCTGGCACCGTCAAGCCAATCTCCCCAATCAACTTCTTGACTCCTAGGTAGTAAGGCCAGGTACTTCCCAAGGTCCCCGGGATTCGCCCCGTGACATACCCCACCATATTCAATACTGCCGTCTTACTATCGACCGCTACAACACCCGCCCAAAGACCTTCCATCTCCTCATCCTTGGCAGTGACCCCTTCAACCTTGAACCACGCAACCTCTTCGACTCTTCCGTCCCCAGCCAAGCCTACTACATTGTCAATCTCGGCTTCACCACCTTCTTGCATAGCTCTGCCTAAGCCCTTGTCCACAGCCACCGCAATCAAATCACCCCGTCTAAGCAGCCGCACCTTCTCTGCAAAATACCTCTTCACAGCACCCATAACCGCCGTCGTATACGCCGCCTCCGTCCCCAGAGGTGTCCGTACCTGTTGGATACTAACCGTCTTCGCATCCGGTGGCCGACTAGCGCTCGTAAACTTGGGCAATGTGCCCGTCCCCTTGTACATGGCTCTCTTCAACGGACTCAAGCGTAAGAACCCGGCATTCTCCAAATTGGCAAGTAAGACTGGCGATGCATAAACACTGGGACTAGCGGGCTTTGCAACCTGGCTTTCAAAGAAAGACGGCCGTCTCCCCTTTCCCTCACCCATTGCAATTCTTGCCGCCGGCTTACTCGCCAGACTTTCCGGTACGGAAAACACCCGGACAGCCCGCCATGTAGCTTCAGCATCACCCATCGACAACCCCGCCAACCCAAAACCTAACCCCGTCGACTCCTCCGCTTTCTCCGCACGTACCCAGTCTCCAGAGAAACATCCAATCTTGGATAGACTCGCCACATCGACGTAGACACGCGCCTCCTCGTCATCTTGGCTAGCTGGTTTAGGATGTAACAAGGCCGAAGGAATAGGTTTCGCCAAGCCCACGGCCTTGAAAAGACGACCTCGTGCTCTATCCGGTCTAGCCGTGGTAGTCGTATAACTAGAAAACACCGATCCGGGCGTCGCAATCCCCGTTTTCCGTCCACGACCCACGGGCGTTCCCATTCCACTTGCCGATGTAGCAGGCAACATAGGAGTCTCCAAGGAGATCATCTCATCCAAACTATCATCCGATAGTAACTCCTCCTCCTCATCAAAGTCACTCCCAGAGAGATCCATATCCGTGGCACTTTCTAATTCCTGGCCCTCGGTGCCTTCCCCGTTCTTGTCGCGGTCTTCGGCTGCAGAGTAAAAGTCCGTGTTCCCATCTTCTTCTTCGGGCACGGCGGTGATGGGTTGTGTCTTCTTGCCTGTTTGGACGCGTCCTCTACGGAGGATAATGCGCGTTGAAGCGGTGAGGATACCTTGGGATACGGGTTCGCAAAGGAGGATTTCACCGGGATTTAACGGCGCGTGGGTTACCGGGTGCGGAGGTAACGGCAATGGGAAGAGATCACCCGTGTGGATAACCTTCAAGCCACCCAAAGCATATCTCAATGCTCTCTGCAACTTATCGGCCGGCGTCTCCTCACCGCCTTTAGAAACCTCCCGTGGATGTTCTCTAAAGAAAGTGCCCTCACCAGCTTCCAAACGTTTTGTCAGGTCAGATTCTAACTTGACATATACAGTATCCAATTGCAACGCCACTGTATCCAGAACTAACACGTCGATTCCTCCACGGATACTCCCCGACAACTTGGACGGCGCAACAGCCTGAAGTGTCTTTGCAAAAGCCTGTAGCGAGGACGATGACGGGGAAAACTGGATGGTGCCTGATGGTAAATCCGTGTTACGAACTACCGGGACGACAGACCATGGGGTTCCCGTCGGTGAAGGTGTTGGTGTCCACGGGGTGATTGCCACGTAGTATACTTTCTCCGAGGAATCTACATGATTGTTAGTACCAACCCATCTAAACATACAAAGAAATAATCACCATCTCCCCGTCTTCCAGGGAAAAACTCAGCAAACAAATCCGCGCTGACACCGCCAATATCTCCACGAACCTGATCCGGCAAAACCAATCTGGCCTGCACAGCAGCCTTTCCTTCTTTCCGACGCTTATTCCGTTCTTTCCCAGCCATTTTGTCTCGTTCAAATTATATATCCTCTTAAATAAAAAAACACCACAATATATTTACAAATAATCTCCAAAATCATCATTCAATGCGATCCGTCGTCAAGCTAAGCTACTTTCCTAAACTGGCCCGTTCGTTGGTTGTCGTGTTCAAGGGAACCCTAACCCTGCATCCATCGGAGATGCCCCTGGATCTAGTCGGGCTTCCTTGATCCTATTCATATATTTTTACACATGCATGAGGGTAAATGAAGAAGTCGCGTCTTGAGAGCATATATGCACATAGAAACTACACTTTCGATTCCTTCCTTCATTTCTTATAAGTCTTTGTTTTTAGAGACCGTTTGTTCTGGTGTATTCTTCTTCTTCTTCTTTATACCTTTTAATTTTGACTATTACTTTTCAATAGATTATCACACTACAGGTACTTTTCTTATAATTATATTTTCTTTGTTACTTTTATATATACTATGTCCGCCACTGTCGTTTTACCGCCCGTGGTTGCACCTCCACATCAGGATTCTGTCTCCTTAAATGAGACAATCCCAAACCAAGAAAGCCCCCAAGTCAGAGGCACTCTCATCCTTTCACAACCGTCAGAGCCCACAGATGCCGTATCCGAACCCGCTTCTAATCCGGCCCCACCTGAATCCTCGGCTACCCTACCCGAACCCGTACCTGAATCCGAGAAACCCGCGCCAGAAGACGTCCACACAGACCCTCTTCCTTTCAAACAACGGTTAAAATCTACCGCCTTGCAGTTAACCTCTATCCCGTTATCCTTAACATTTCTTTCATTGATCGCCACTGCCGCCTTCCTAAGCCATATTCCTAAGACCCTTTTTCGACCTACTCGGCGTAAGTCCGTGTCGGTGGCTGCAACGTCGAATCCTGTGGTTCCCTTAGATGGCTTCACGCCTACAGAGTCTGGTCCGGATAAGTTGATTCGTGAGGTCAAATACTATGCGGAGCGCGTAGGGTTGACATGTCGTGAGTTGAAGGTGACCACGGAAGATGGCTTCATCATTGACCTATGGCACATCTTTGACCCGTCAACTCCACCAGTCTCCACAACGGTACCTAATCAAAAATATCCCGTCTTACTACTTCACGGACTCCTTCAATCTTCAGGCGCGTTCTGTGTAAACGACGACTCTTCACTCGCCTTTGAACTTTGTAAATCCGGTTATGATGTATACCTCGGGAATAACCGTTGCGGTTTCATCCCACAACACGTCTCCTATAAGACGTCTGACCCACGCATGTGGTCCTGGGATATCCGCGAGATGGCTACTCAGGATCTTCCCACTCTCGTCGATCGAGTTCTCAAAGAAACCGGCCACAAGAAACTTGCCCTGGTAGCACACTCCCAAGGAACAGCACAGTCCCTCTTGGCTCTATCTACCAACTTCAATCCCTCATTATCCCAGAAGCTGTCTGTTCTCTGTCTTCTTGCTCCGGCTGCTTACGCCGGTCCGTTAATTCGCAAGCCGTGGTTCAGACTGCTCTCAGCCCTGCCTAGTCCCCTATGGTCGTTAACATTCGGTTCCAGAGCCTTCATCCCCGCGATGGTGTCTGCCCATCGGTTCATGAATCCGCGAATCTTTGGAGATCTAGGCTACGTCGTATTTTCCTTCCTCTTTGGCTGGTCTGATAAAAACTGGGATCCGTCGTTACGTGCGCGCATGTTCCAATTTGCCCCCGTCTATGTCTCGGCCGGACTTATGAAGTGGTGGCTAGGCAAAGGTGGGTTCGCCCATATGGGCAGTATTTTGGAAAACGTGGCGGAGGATGATCCTGAGGTCACACCCGAGGAAGCCGAGCGGGGAAGATGGTATCCGGAGGGCACGGCGCCCATGGGTTTGTGGGTTTGTGAGAGGGACGGATTGGTTGATGGTGGTCGCTTACTTAAGAGGTTAAGAGAAAGAGAAACGAATGTGAAGATTGTTCATAGTGAGGTTTTAGTGGATTATGAACATTTGGATGTTCTTTGGGCTGTGGATGCCGCTGAGCGAGTGAATAAATCCGTCAAGTCGGTTATCTGGGAGACAGTTGAACCTGAGATGAAGGTGCATTGCCAGGGTCCACCTACGATGCAAAACACTCAAGTATAGATGGTCAAAATAATACATGTTGAATTACTATATGTATGTATATATCTAATCATATCACCACGAAATATTCCTCTGTATATTCTTATCATCATGGGCGCCTGGCTTGCGCCCTCTCGTGCCCAACCCCAATCTAGCCGTGCGATTCCGTAAATCAAAATTAACAGAATACACCATATATCTTCTGTCCTCAGGGATATCCCTCGTAGTCCTCCAGCCCGGCTTCTGTTCTTCTGGCGGCGGTGTCGCATCCATACCCGGGCCGGCCGCCGGACTTTCACTTGCATATCTGCCATTCTCAGGACTTCCTTCAATTTCAACCTTGCGGTCTCCCCTCTCTTCAAGATCCATAATAAATGCGCCAATCTTGGCGGATAAAGTACTATCCCACATAGCTTCGCGTCTCGCGCTAGATTCTAACAGGTCAATAGCCACCCTTCTAATTCCTCTGTGACGACACTTGGTAGCAACGACGTATAGTGGCGGTACGATACCCAGGTCGGCGGAGAAACTAGGTTTAATGTGCGGAGCGGAGAAACTAGAGGAGTCGAGTGGGGATTTGTGGAGACACATACCCGCGTTACGACATGGGGCGGCGGCACGAGCTTCTTCGTCGGTTACAACCTCGAAGGCTAGCTGGACAATCTCCTGGAACTCGGCTTCGAAGGCGTCAAAGTCGGTTTCGCGCGTGGAAAAGGTCATGTGGAAGAGAATCTTGGTCATCACATGGGTCATTTTCAACACGGCAATCGAAGCCTTCACCTGCGCTGATACGCCGGGACTGAAGCGCCCGTTGAGAATATCTTGGTAGGCGACTTCCCAGAGATATAACTGGTTTGTATACATTCCTGCAAACTCCTTCATTTTCACGGGGAGAAGACCCATGGGTGCGTTGCCGCGCGACTTGACTACGGTGAAATAGGTTTCGGTGAAGCGGAAGATTGTCTCCATGGAGTTATCGTACATTATACGGGCTTGCAGGGCGCTTTCGAAACGCGTGGGGAGTGGTGGTGGCAGCGGGATGGATGGGGTTCCTTGGGGACTTTGGCCGTCGGCATCTAGACTTGCGGATTGGCCACGGTTCAACTGAACGACGAATGGCTCGGGGAAGTGGAAGGCCATATCGTAGGATTTCGCTTGGATGGCGAGACGTGTGAACATCTGGATGAGTTCCATTTCTACGGGTTCACCACCCGTGTAGGAGAAGGAATTCCGCTGTTGAGACCGCAGGTCGTTTAGTACTTGGAGACCAGCTTGGATGGCGCGGATGGCGTTGGGGTGGTGGCCTACGAAGGAGTCGAAGGACGCCATGAGGATACAGCTCATGAGAGAGATTCGGGGACTTCCGGCGCGGGCTGTGACGCGGCCGTCGGGGGATTGGCGGATGGACTCTTTGAGTTGGATGTTGATTGCCTTTTGGTAATAATCACAAGCCATAGTCCAATGTTCCTGTGGTGCCTTTTCCTGGCCGCCGTTACTTTGAGGGGAACTTGGGGGACTGCGGGTTTGTTGTTCTAGGGTCTTGTATAGAGCGCCGAGAGCTAACACGGCATTCTTGATGATTTCTGAGGTTTCACATTCGGATAGAACCATCTGTGTCCAGAACACACAATCGAAATATCCAGATAACTCTCCGGATGTACGGGACTGGAAGATTTCAAAATACTGATGTTCCCCCTTCCCAAGTCTCAAGCCTCTCGGCATCCCCCTCCAAACCGGCGGAACCTCCATAAGGAACTCGGGATTAACCCTCATAGGGATCTTCTTCGACGTGCGTTTAGGTTTCCGGGCAGGTAGTTCCCTCGGCTGCTTAATGACCGAGAACCCCGGAGTCCCCATGGACGACGGAGCCATTGCTGACGCCGCAACAGCCATTATGGGACGAATAGTCAAGGCATGAGACGGAGGAGGTGCGGCTAGAAGAGTGTTTGGACGTGGAGCAAGCGGGATGACTTCGTTGGGTCGGGCACTACGTGGGGGAGCGGGGTACCCTGAACAGACCCGCTTGGAGCGCAAACAGTTGACACATGCGGGGCGGGTTTCGTCGCATTTTATGCGGCGGCCCCTAGACTTGTTAGTGGAGTTACATAGATGATTGAATGATGGAGGAAGGATTTAACTTACTTGCAGTTTTGACAGCCGGTTTTCACCTTGGGTTTTGACGTGCGAATTCGTCTTGGAGGGTCGGATGGAGTAGGTGATAACGATGATGATAGTGGAGGGGAAGACTCGTTTGTCGAGGTGGGCGGGAGAGAGTTGACTTGCATTATGACGTGGGGTGTTTGTTGAATCATTGCTTGTCGGGTATTTTAGAGTATACAAGGAAGAAGTGACGACGATGATGATGGCTTGGTTGTCTCTCTGATTACTCTCCTTCTTCTTCTTCTACGCCCCAAGCCGACCTACTTCACCAACTTTCAAAATCAGGAAACCCTCCTCCCTAAAAGATCGCCAGTTCAACTAGTCGCGGAATTATATCCTCTAATTCACGACTAAGTTGAATATAGTAAATGGGTAGGTCTTCCCCTTTAAAATCGATATAATAAATCAAGAAATGGTCAAAAAGTAGTCGTAAGATGGCCAATAAAATCACGTAGCTGGCCTCTATGAGAAGGAAACGTCGGTGCGTCGTGGTGGTGGTGGAGAATGAATGTGGAATTTACCAAGATAAAGAGGGTAACTTTGTAAGGCTGCTCAAGTATCTTGTGTGTGTAGAAATTCGATAGGGCGGATTTCGTATGTAGTTTCTTTGATGTCTTGACAGGAAGAGAAAGTGGGCTGAAAAAGAACGGAGGTAACTTTTTGGCCTAAACTATAGATTGAGAAGGAAAAACACAGGCCAAGTTTTTTGTGATGTGATTGACGGAGTGATGAGATGGATCGAGGATGAATGTGCCGAGGTAGGGAAAAAGAGCGAAACAGCGGAATTAAATCGAATTGAATCCGATGCGTCGAAACGTAAAAAAAGTGACTAGATAAATTAAGTAGACTAGGGTCTACGATGATCGACTTTAACACCTTCGCTTGTTCGAAAAATCGAGGGTAAATTCTAAGTTGCAAAAAGAACAATGGAGACAGAAGAAAAGTCAGGATATATCGAGTGGAAATGTGGATTCGCCTTGATATACACAATTTATACAAACATACATATGCGTCTGCAAAGCTACCAGACAGAGGCGTTTTTTTCTTCTTTTCTTTTGCTTCTACTAGTTCTGATTCTGGTTATTTGATGCGTGACGAGCTCGATGCCTTTGACTTTTCCCCTCTTGTGACTTCTTGTCGTGTAACGGGGGCGTGAAGTGGCATGGATTGAGGGGGATACGAACAGACGAGACGAGGAGTCGTTAGTCACTTTGGGTGTGGTGATGTTGTATCTATTGTCGTTATAGGGTGTATAAATGGTAGTTACTTTGCAAGGGATAGAAGGATTTCAAGTCCACTTTCGAGTCTTCTTTTAGATACAAGAGAACCTACCTACGATAGTACCTCCCTTTTTGAATCCCTTCTTTTTTCTCATCAGAAAGCCGCATAAGCCGTCAGACATGTCACCACCAACCAAAGCCGTTCTTGGTATCCAGCACATGACACCCATCACATCAAACACAAACAAAAACCGTCCTACCTATGTATGTACCCAAATAAATAATCCAACTAAAAAAAAAAAAGTCACATTAAATCATCCTGTTAGCCATCTCGCCAACGCACCAACCCGCTCTCGCTACCCTTCTTCCTGTTTTCCTGCACTACAAAACACACGATGGCTACCTCTTTCTCGTTCGCTTTACTACCCGATCCCGACCCGCTTCTACCTCGTCACACACCTGTCGCCAACCGCCTCCAATACCCGCCTCGTTCCTGAAATGGTGACGTGCAGGAGGTTTGATATTATTACACTATGTAGATACAGGGGTGCTATGTTATACCCTAGATGCTGGAGGGTTACGGATAAGCTTCGGGGAAAAGTTGTGTTACGTGAGAGAACAGGCGGCATTGATTCGTGATGTGGTTGACATTGACTTTTGATATTTTTTTTTGTTACAAAGCATCATCAAAATGTTTGAAATTAAAACTGATACGCCCTCGTGGCTACACACTTCTCACATCATCCTCGCCGCAACGAGTACTCTGGGTATCATCCTACCCCCTCGGCGGTTCGACACCCGTCTATTGGCGTTAACCGCCATCTTCACCTACTCCACCTCGCAACTAGCCTACGACTACACAGGCCGGACCATCTCGGAACGTTTCGGTCGTCGTGTCGATGCACTCAATGAAATTTCCACTCAACCCGCTTTGAGTGACCGTGCCCGGGAAGTCCAAAGATTACTCAGGGAGGAGAAACTACGTGGGATGACGCCCGAGGAACGCAAGGCCGAAGAGGAGAAGAGATTACGTGGGATGAGTGCTATTAAGCGGTTTTGGTATGGTGGTGAAGGAGAGGATTGGAGACAAAAGAGACTTGAGGAGGATCAAAGAGCGCTGGAAGAGGGGAAGGGTATTTCTGGGATTATTATGGATCAAGTTTCGGAGGTGTTTAGAGGGAAGAAGGACGAGTGATGGATGAGTGATGGATAGAACCACGGACTTGTACGATTTTGTTAGGTGGTGACACCTGTGTATATATAGTAAAATTCATTATCATAATCACCTCTTTCTCCTCCCCCTCTTCCCCTTCTTAAAAGCCGAACTCTTAGCCACAGTCTTTTCCACCTTCTTCTTCCCCGGCAAAGCTACCCACCCTTTACTCGCCTTTGAAGAAGATATTTCCACGTCCTTTGCAACCTTGGCATCATTCACCGCAATCCACCGTTCCAACTCCTCAGCCATCTCCGCAGTGTCGGGTGCATCGAGATCCATACGACGGGATTTCCTCTGTTGGACTTTTTTCTTTTCAATAGCGACGAGACGACGCCGTTGAAACCGGTTTAACTTGGGAGAGCTAGTAGCCGTGGGAGAGGGACAGTCTGTTGGGAGCGGGGCTTCCGGGATGATGTGTTGTGTGGATCGGACGGCGTTGGTGTCGAATATGAAGTCTGGTGAAGAGGCGCGCGAGGTGCTTTGAGATGGGGGCTTGAATGACGTAGCTACTTCTGGGGTGTAGGGGGGAGATTGAATCGACATAGACTCCCATTGTGTCTATAGACATGTTAGATATCTCATCTTCATCAACCAAATCGACCGACACCACAACTCACACTATCCTCCAACTCCGGCGACCCCGACACCTGTCTTCTCTTCCTAATCGCCCTCCCTCTCGTCCAAGCACTATTGAAAACCTTAAACTTCATCCTGTCCCTCTTTCTTCTCTTCCACCCCATCAACCCACATCACAAATCCCCATCTCCACCACCAAAAATCACATACCCTAACCCTCGTCCTATCGATAGCCACCCGCGGCCCAATTCCGACTCACCCCGCACTTGGCAATTCCGCCTACCACACGATGCACCCGACCCGGGCGATGAGCACTTGGACGCCCTTTCGGGAACATGCCTGGTGCTACGTGAATGAGGATATAAGATAACGGGGGCCATGCCCGTGGAAGGATAGAAGAGGGTTGTATCGGTTGTGGAAGATGTGAGTCAGTTAGGATGGAGGGGATAAATGTATATAACATGGGTAACAGTGACAGTTGAATATCTTAGCCTTTGACTTGTAATATATTGCAAAATGTCTTCTACATACGAAAAAGTCGAGACCTTTGGGTCCTCATTGAAGTCTCTGTTCCCCCAAGACCCCGCCTATCTCAACCTAAACCACGGTACGTAACCTCCTTCTCTTCTCGTCGTCTTCAAAAACTAACCCCACCAAGGCTCCTTCGGCACCTTCCCGCTCGCCATCCGTGATAAACTCCGCCACTACCAGGACCTCGCGGAAGCCCGTCCTGACCCGTTCATTCGCTATGATATCAAGGAACACCTGACGGCATCACGCCTTGCTGTTTCTCAGGTGCTGAATGCGGATCCGGAAACGGTTGTGTTTTGTAGTAATGCGACTACGGGGATTAATGTGGTTTTGAGAAATCTCCAATGGAATGACGATGGGAAAGATGAGATTTTATACTTTAATACCATCTATGGAGCTTGTGGTAAGACTATTGATTATATCGTCGATACCCGCAATGGCAAGGTATCTTCCAGAGGAATCACAATCACCTATCCCATTGAAGACGCCGACATCCTCACCGCCTTCGAAGCTGGTCTCGCCGAATGTCTTGCCGCTGGTAAACGGCCCGCCCTCTGCGTTTTCGACATCGTCACTTCTCTCCCCGGTGTCCGCTTCCCCTTCGAACTGATCAACTCAGCGTGTAAATCCCACTCCATCCCCACTTTCATCGACGGTGCTCAAGGCATCGGCATGGTCAAAATCGACTTGAAGGCTCTGGACCCTGACTACCTCATTTCCAACTGCCATAAGTGGTTACATGTTCCCCGTGGATGCTGCGTGTTACATGTTGCGAAGCGGAATCAGGCTTCTATGAGGTCGACTATGCCGACAAGTCATGGCTATCTTCCACTTAGTGGGGATAGATACTCACCGTTACCCAAGGCCGAGGGAAGCCCGTTCATTAACAACTTTTCCTATGTCGGTACCATTGACACGTCGCCCTTCCTCTGTGTCAAGGACTCCATTGAATGGCGGGAACAGGCGTTGGGCGGAGAAGAGAAAATCCTCGACTATCAACGGACTCTCGCCCGTACCGGCGCTGCCAAGGTCGCTCAAATGTTAGGAACATTCGTTCTTGATAACAGCACTCACACCCTCACTGACTGTGCCATGGTGAATGTTGCGTTACCTCTTTGGACTGGACCGGCGGAGTCGGCGCCGGAGGGTGTCACTGTTTTGACGGGTGATGATGGTCAGAAGGCTATTTCGTGGATTATTGAGAGTTTGCGGGTCAAGTATCAGACTTTCTTGCCTGTGTTTGATCATGCGGGGAGGGTTTGGGCGAGATTTAGTGCGCAGGTTTATCTTGGTGAGGCCGATTTCGTTAAAGGTGGTGAAGCACTGAAGGAGCTTTGTGGACAGGTTACTTTGGGGGAGTTTAAGTAGTTTATCGGATGCTTTATATATAACTTTGTTTGATGGATATCATGAAAAATTGTGGGTTCATTTTGATAAAGGATTTTGTGTGGGAGGGTTACCATATCTAAACTTATGATGCCATAGTTTATCGAACACTTTATATACAAGTTCGTTTTATAGATATCATGACACATCATATATAGTTGACCGGTCACCTGTAGGGTTACTCACTATCGACCTACCCCAGTCATGAGAACAATCCTGCCTATAAGTCTTGGCACCAAGCCCAAGCCAAGAAAACACAATCCTAAACGCCTTCATAGCTCCGTATGGTTCACTCATCAGTCCTTTTAAATCCCAAACTCAATAATCATGACAACAATCATCATCCACCTGATCGCCTGTCACTCCATCCGGCACGTTTCAACTTGACAGTCCCAACCCAGCCCAGCCTAGGGACCAGTCAACAGACCGACCCTCTAAAACAACCGCCTAAAAACCCTCCACAGCAACTAAAAAAGCCCGGGCCACAAGTATCATGTCACTTATAAGGGGGCATTGGCATTACTTAATGGTCCTTGGCCACCGATCATCACTCTGCATTTATAACTTTGGATCGATGTCTATGTGTGCATGCAGGAAAGACCGTTTCTGCTAAGCCACTAAGACGACGACTACTACTTGTATGAAAACATCCAGATAGTTGCTCGATTTGACGATTCAGCATATGTTGTACATACGTATGACGTGGGCTCCCAGTGCAGCTTTCCGTTCACTGACTTCCCAGCGCTAGCCAAATAGTAGACACTTTCCATTCATTCCGGGGATACAACGGGTCATCACGTTTGAGCCTGTAAGGCTGGCACGGTTTAGAAGACCAGACCAGACAGGTCTCCCAAATGACGGGCTGAATCATGGTGAAGTAGCCCGTGACGTCGCTTCCACCACATATACCCTGTCACCCAGTTTCAGACCTCCGGAACTCGGCTCCTTAATCACTATCTCCGTCCTCATCAATCATCCCAAGTGCCTCAGCTAATGAAACAAATCCCGTCAAACTGGCCGTCGGTTAACTGTAGTATCCAGAAAACCCATCTTCGTAACTTTTTCACCGCCGCATAACAGCCCCGTGGCAGTGACCCAAACCAACAAATGCCCAAACCAAATACAGGCGCCAGTCCCGTGCCGTGATTCAAAAATAGCCCAAGTCCCTACAGTGGTTTGTACGCCCCATCCGCCCTCCTGGCTTCTCCTTCTTGGCTGTCCGTCCGTGGGTTCATGTGCTAGACAAGAGAAGCTGGGACTTCAACTAAAGTGCATGGTCTTGACAGTTTCACTATTGTCTATCCTGTGGCCTTTCTTTTTTTCATGACACCACCCAGTCTTTTATACTTCTTTCCTGTTCTTATTCTTCCTGACCTTTTTCACACTTCATTCGTGAATTACACAATAGCCGCCATATCAAATTCAGGGGTCATTTCCACTAAATTACGTCCTTTGCATTTTTGACAACCAACCAACAAAAAAACGAACCTTCCGTCAAAAAATCCATCCGTCCTATTCAGGAAGTAGACATAGCCCACTTCACTCAGCCAGCGACTTGCTCTTTTTCGCTACAAGCGCACCTGGACTAGATTAGGAGCCATTTCGCTTCGTCATCTAATTCTTCCAAGACTTGTTTTTCCTTTACATCGGTGAATTTCGAATGTCTCAATTCCCATCTTGACATATTCTACGCTTTTTCTATTATTCATCCTTTGTCCTTTTTTCGCACCTTAGTGCTTACTATCCCCATTGGGAATCTCCAAGTTCTCTATTAACGCCCTCCTTAAAAAGTCGCCTCTTAACTAAATCCGACAATCCTCACAAATACTTCAATTTCTGCGAACAACGAACAAAATACAAATACCGGACTCCCCCAACCGGACCTCCCCGACACCGCCGTCGCCGCCGTCATGGCTTCCAATGAGTACTACCATAGTGCGGCCGCCGGCAACTATGCCTCACCACAACCACAATATCCGTCGACGACTCCTTATGTAATCCCGACTCAATCGCCTGCTCCTCCGTACTATGCTTCCGGTCAAGGAACCCCCGCGCCCCCGACATACCCGCCGTCCCTGGCATCTCGGTCCGATGGAACCCCCCGTCCAAGTCAGCAGCAGCCCCTAGTCCCCGGGCCTAGCCCGTTTGAAACCGTCTTTGACGACCATGTTTATCCTGACACAGACTCCCGTTCAGCGTCAGCGAGACAGAATGCGCCAGGTGCGAACAACGCCTATTATAACCAGGACACCTCTTATTCCGGCGCTACGGCTTACCAGAATGGTGGAGATATCCCATTACAGGATAGAAATAATAGCGCGAATAAGGTGCCCATTCCGGACCCTGAAGCCTTTGAGGATCATGTTTATGACCGACCAAAGAGAAGAAAGACGGCAGGAAAAGGAAAGGTTAGCTTTGGTCAGTTGGGAATGTTGGGCGCACAGAATAAGAGGTTTCCTTTTTTGGTTTATACCTTTACAATTATTCAGATTGCCGTCTTTATTGGCGAGATTGTTAAGAATGGTCAGTTTGTAATATAACAAACTTCCGAGAAACTTATACTAACACTCTACAGGCGTTCTCACCGGCTCTCCCATTCAGACCAAACCATCTTTCAACGTAATGATTGGCCCTTCAACTTGGGTTCTGATCAACATGGGCGGTCGTTACACGCCCTGCATGCACAACATCGATAAGATTCAAGGCCACAACGGTGTCATTACCTGGCCATGCCCAAACTCCACTACCTCGACCGGATCCTGCACTCTTAGCGAACTTTGCGGAATGGGTGGTGTCCCAAATCCCAACTATGATGGCAACAAGAACCAGTCTCCCGAGCCCGATCAATGGTGGCGTTTCATTACTCCCATTTTCATGCACGCCGGTCTCATCCACATTGGTTTCAACCTCATGATGCAGCTGACCGTGGCTAAAGAAATGGAGTGTGCAATTGGGTCTATTCGCTTCTTTATCGTTTACATGAGTGGTGGTATATTTGGTAATGTGCTTGGCGCCAACTATGCTGGAGATGGCATCCTCTCTACTGGAGCTTCAGGTGCATTATTCAGTTGTATTGGACTGGTTCTGCTTGATTTGCTCTATTCGTGGGGTGACCGTCGTAACCCAATGAAGGATCTTGCCTTTGTCATGCTTGACATCATTGTTTCTTTCGTATTGGGTCTTCTTCCTGGTCTTGATAACTTTGCCCATATTGGTGGTTTCATCATGGGCCTTGGTCTTGGAATTGCTCTTCTACACTCGCCCAACGCCCTGCGTCGTCGCCTGGGCCTTGAAACTCCTTACACCACGGTTTCTTCTGGCGTCACTGATAAACCTCCTTCGTTCATGTCCAACCCAATGGGCTTCTTTAAGGGTCGGAAGCCTCTTTGGTGGGCCTGGTGGATTCTCAGAGCTGGCTCACTGTTGGCTATGATTGTGGCCATGGTGGTGTTGCTGCAAAACTTCTACGTCAACCATGTTTCTTGCTCGTGGTGCAAGTACCTCAGTTGCATACCTGTCAAGGATTGGTGTGAGTCGGGCGATTTAGATATCACGGAGAATTAATCGCGATGGACACTATGTTGATATTTTATTCACCCTCCACTGTTTATATCTGGTATACTAGAGTTTGATGTTGTTTTATTTGCTTGGAGGAAACCTCAATTACATTCAATGAATTCCGTTCCATACATCTCAATGTACCCCAACCCTAAACCCCAAATCCAGGGGTCGTGTAAAGTGGAATTCTAAAAGTGGACCCCGCACGTTAAAGATGCGCCTCAACGCGCACCAGGCGCCAGGCGCGTTTTCAGCACCGAAAGCTTGGATCCCGGGAGTAGTTTAGGCGGTTGTTAGTGGATTAATGCTTTTTGCCATGCCAACTGTGGAATAAGCAGCGGGTCTGATTTGTTGATTTGCTCTTGTTGTTATTTTGCGTACCGATTTGATTTGATAGTGGTGGTTCCTTTCTTTATTTGGTTTTTTACGTTTGATAGATACTTTGCATAGATACGACGACGACTTGCATTTCTTCTATTTGTTTTGCATGATTAGATTCCTGACGGATAAAGAACGAATTCAAGATACGATATTTTTCGACAATACTACGTTATATACATCTTCATAGACTACAAAATGCCTGCACCTTCAGCTAACTCGCACAAGCGAGTCCTCTCGGAAGCCTCAACCTCCGCCAACCAGCTCACCCCCACCGCGGCCCCCAAACGTATAAAGATCGAACAATCCTCTTCACAGTCTCTACGCGTCCCGCCATCATCTCAACCACAATCGCGCAAGCGTATTCTCGCCTCACAACCACAGACATCATGGGAGGATGATCTGGAACAACTAAGCCATGATATCTCGGAGCTTAAACAGGCTAGTGCCGAGAAAGACCAGTCGTGGGATCGGCCGCCTGTGCCAGAGTTTGACCCGGTGACGGAGAGGATTTCTTTCCAGGCTATTGAGGCGGAAGATGGTGTGATGAGCTTGCCGGGTAAGGATGCGCCGGAGGCGAGTGTTAAGCTTTTTGGAGTGAATGATCATGGGAATTCAGTGTTGTTGCATGTCACGGGGTTTAAGCATTATCTTTTTGTTGCGGCGCCGGTGTCGTTTCAACCGAAGGATTGTTTGCCGTTTAAGAGGCATTTGGAGTCACATTTGGGACAGTTCCAGCCCGTCATTCACATGGTTTCATTACACATGAAGCAGAGTATCTATGGCTTTCAAGGAAACAAACATTCGCCGTATATCAAGATTACGGTTACTGATCCTAAACATATTCCAAAGGTCCGCGGTGCACTCGAGGCTGGTCGCATTATGCCTGGGGCTTGCTGGCAGGTGCCCGAAGGACCTATTCGGACTTATGATAATATTCAGTATACCTTGAGATTCATGGTGGATACTCATGTAAGTTAGTCCGATCCCGTAGTTTGAACGTAGTACCTAACTTTGTCTAGATTCACGGCATGTCGTGGGTGGAGGCTACTGAGGGCAAGTACCACCTTGTACCAGAGGGCGAGAAACAGTCTAACTGCCAGATTGAGGCGTGGGTCGATTACCAAGACATGGTGGCGCATAAGCCTGAAGGCGAGTGGTCCAAGATGGCGCCTTTACGAATCCTCTCGTTTGATATTGAGTGTGCTGGACGTAAGGGTATTTTCCCCGAAGCCAACGTTGATCCTGTCATTCAAATTGCCAATGTTGTTACCCGCTATGGTGACAAGAAGCCTTTTGTTCGTAATGTGTTCTGCCTCAACGATACTAGTGCTATCGCGGCGACACAGGTACTCGAGTATCAACGGGAGGATGAAATGCTGAGGGAGTGGCAAAAGTTCCTTATCCGCGCCGACCCTGACATTATCACTGGGTACAACATTGCCAACTTCGATTTCCCCTATCTCCTGGATCGTGCCAAACATCTCAAGGTTGCCGGCTTCAACCACTGGACTCGTCTCCCAGCAATCGAATCCAAAGCTAAGGAGACAAATTTCTCCAGTAAACAAATGGGTAACCGCGACACCAAAGCCACCAATACCAACGGTCGTCTGCAGCTCGATCTCCTGCAGCTGATCCAGCGTGACCATCAGCTTAGAAGTTACACGCTTAATTCCGTTTGTGCGCATTTCCTCGGCGAACAAAAGGAAGATGTGCATCACTCGATGATTACCGAGCTGTTCAACGGCACACCGGAGTCGAGACGGCGTTTGGCGTTGTACTGCTTGAAGGATGCTTATCTTCCGCAGAGACTCCTGGAGAAACTCTCGTGTATTGAGAATTACACTGAGATGGCTCGTGTCACGGGTGTGCCGTTTAACTTTTTGTTGTCGCGTGGTCAACAGATTAAATTCGTTAGTCAGCTTTTCCGGAAAGCTTTGGAACAGCATCTCGTTATTCCCAATATGAGTTCGCAGGCTTCGGACGAGCAGTATGAGGGTGCTACTGTTATTGAGCCGACTCGTGGATACTATGATGTACCGATTGCCACGCTAGATTTCGCATCGCTGTATCCCAGTATTATCATGGCGCATAATCTTTGTTATACTACGTTGGTCAATAAGACCATGATTGACAAGTTCCAGCTGACCAAGGATCGGGATTACATCATTACTCCCAATGGAGATATGTTTGTGACGTCAAACCAGCGCAAGGGTCTCTTGGCGCAGATTCTGGAAGAATTGCTGACGGCCAGAAAACAAGCCAAACGGGAACTTGCTCAGGAAACTGACCCGTTCAAGAAGGCCGTGTTGAACGGTCGTCAGTTGGCTTTGAAGATCAGTGCCAATTCGGTCTATGGTTTGACGGGTGCTACGACGGGTAAGCTGCCTTGTTTGGAGATTGCCCGGAGTACCACGAGTTTTGGTCGTCAAATGATTGAGCGGACCAAGAATGAGGTGGAGAAGAGATACTCGATTGCTAATGGGTATTCTCATGATGCACAGGTCATTTATGGTGATACTGATTCGGTCATGGTCAAGTTTGGGACTACGGAGTTGGCGGAGGCTATGAAGTTGGGCGAGGATGCGGCGAACTTTGTCTCGAGCAAGTTCACGAAGCCGATTAAGTTGGAGTTCGAAAAGGTGTACTTCCCGTATTTGCTGATCAACAAGAAGCGGTACGCCGGTTTGTATTGGACACGTACGGAGAAGTATGACAAGATGGACACCAAGGGTATTGAGACAGTTCGTCGTGATAACTGCCGCTTGGTACAGACGGTCATTGAGACCGTGTTGAAGAAGATCTTGATTGATCGGGACGTCAACGGGGCACAGGAGTATGTCAAGAGTACGATTGCCGATTTACTTCAAAACAAGGTAGACATGGCGAAGCTGGTGATTACCAAGGCGTTGACTAAGGAGGATTACTCGGCTAAGCAGGCCCACTTTGAGTTGGCGCAGCGTATGCGCAAGAGAGACCCGGGTTCGGCTCCTAGTTTGGGTGACCGTGTTGCCTATGTCATGGTCCGGGCTGCCGCGGGTGCCAAGAACTTTGAGAAGTCGGAGGATCCTATTTATGTTCTGGAGAACAATGTGCCTATTGACACCAAGTACTACCTGGATAACCAGTTATCAAAGCCTTTAGGTCGTATCTTCGAGCCTATCCTGGGAGAGACAAAGGCGAAGTCCCTGCTCAATGGTGACCATACCCGTATCGTTTCTCATGCGGCGCCAACAGTCGGTGGGTTGATGAAGTTTACCAAGAAGACGCAGACTTGCATGGGATGTAAGAAGCCTTTGGTTGGTAAGGAGGAGAGTGCCGGGGCTGTCTGTAAAGACTGTGGGCCGAGAGTTGGTGAGCTGTACCGGAAGACGCTGGATCGCATGTCGGATCTAGAGGTGCGGTTTGGTCGTCTTTGGACGCAGTGCCAGAGGTGCCAAGGGAGTATGCATTGTGAAGTCATTTGCAGTTCGAAGGATTGTCCTATTTTCTACATGCGCATGAAGGCGAAGAAGGATTTGGATGACGCCGGGAAGGAGTTGAAGAGGTTTGATGTGGATCAGTCGGCCATTTGGTAGATGGTGATTTCTATACATACACATACAATAATAGATTGATAGATTAATTGCTTCTCATCTGTATTGTGGGGCAGAGGTCCTTGTGCTACGTGAATCCACTTATACCCATGTCCAGTGCGATCCAACCAATCACAAGTGTCCAATTCAAGCCCGTGTGAATGCCCTCTGAGCGAGAAAATTTCACCTAATGCGTCGTGCCTGACTTGCTCTGTCCGACAGGGAAGTGTAGTGAATACCTGCCTGGGGAAGCAAATCTCAGCCAGTCCATCCGTACCGCCGTAACATTCACCTGCCCCCCACTTCTTTTTTTGCACTTGGGGTTCAGGGTTAATAAAGCTTTCCCGACGTCGATAATTCTCGCGGATCATTGACAGGCAAAAGAGCGGAAAGTTGTTCTTTGTTTTTTTTTACCCGTTGACTTTCATCTTTGGACCTTTTTGGGATTCTTTGTTGGACTTGTTACGATGGCTTCTGCGTTGAGAACTTTCGCGGCGGCGGCTCGCTTTGGGGCTGCGAGATCGGCTTTTAGCCCGTTGCAGTTTGCTTTGGATAAGAAGGTTGCTATGGGCATGTACCGCTCTTATGCTGTTTATGAGCGGACGAAGCCTCACGTTAACATTGGTGAGTTTTGGGAGATTTGAGGGGTTGTTGGGGGTGGTGGGCTAACGTTGGAGATAGGTACCATTGGTCACGTCGATCACGGCAAGGTAAGATACTTGATAGTTGATACATGTGATTCCATGGACTAACAAGAATAGACTACCCTCTCCGCCGCTATCACCAAGCGCCAGGCTGAGAAGGGCCTCGCTAGCTTCCTCGACTATGGCTCTATTGACAAGGCTCCCGAAGAGCGCAAGCGCGGTATCACCATTTCTACCGCCCACATCGAGTACTCCACCGAGAACCGCCACTACTCGCACGTCGACTGCCCCGGTCACGCTGATTACATCAAGAACATGATTACCGGTGCGGCCAACATGGACGGTTCCGTCATCGTCGTTGCCGCCTCCGACGGCCAGATGCCCCAGACCCGTGAGCACTTGCTGCTTGCCCGCCAGGTCGGTGTGCAGCGCATTGTCGTGTTTGTTAACAAGGTCGATATGCTGGATGACCCGGAGATGTTGGAGTTGGTTGAGATGGAGATGCGCGAGCTGCTTACTACCTATGGTTTCGACGGTGACAACACCCCCGTTATCATGGGTTCCGCTCTGTGTGCCTTGGAGGACAAGCGTCCTGAGATTGGTACTCAGAAGATCGATGAGCTTATGGCTGCTGTGGACGAGTGGATTCCTACCCCCGAGCGTGACATGGACAAGCCCTTCCTGATGTCCGTTGAGGATGTCTTCTCTATCTCTGGCCGTGGTACCGTCGTTTCCGGCCGTGTTGAGCGCGGTGTCCTCAAGCGTGAGCAGGAGATCGAGCTTGTCGGTAAGGGTGAGGAAGTCATCAAGACCAAGGTGACGGACATTGAGACCTTCAAGAAGTCGTGCGACGAGTCGCGTGCCGGTGATAACTCGGGTCTTCTTCTCCGTGGTGTCAAGCGTGAGGATCTCCGCCGTGGTATGGTGGTTTCGGCCCCCGGTAGCATGAAGGCGCACAAGAAGTTCATGGCGTCTCTGTACGTCCTCACCAAGGAGGAGGGTGGTCGTCACACTGGCTTTGGCTCCAACTACAAGCCCCAGATTTACCTGCGTACCTCGGATGAGTCGTGCACGTTGACTTTCCCTGAGGGTGTTGAGGATGGCCACATGGTTATGCCTGGTGACAACGTTGAGATGGTTGCTGAGCTTCACCAGCCTAATGCTATTGAGCCTGGTCAACGGTTTAATGTTAGAGAGGGTGGTAAGACTGTTGCTACTGGTCTTATTACGCGGATTCTGTAAGATTTTGGAGAGGAAGGTTGGTGGGTTTACAGTGTTGATGGGACTGGGTTCCGGATATGCTCTTGTACTTGTATGAATGACATCCCTGAATTCTTTGTATTTGGTTTTATAGTGATTTGTTTATGTGGTGACGTATGGTTGATGGTGTTTGGTTATGATAGAAGGAGCGTATGATATTACATGTTCAACTAGTCTGGGTGATGTAGAGAGATGTCATAATTCCTTTGAAAGTGACACTATGTCGGATACTGAAATCTCCGTAGTTGCTCTTGTTGAAGTTAGACTTTTTATAATGTTGGTATACACGTAATCCAACTCAATTGAAGTTAGACAACCATTGAAATTATGATATAGATATATCTCGTACCTCCATGGTCAACGGTAGGGTTACCACCAACAGCACCCAAACCAACACAACGTCAAAATCATTAGATGAACGTCACAAGAACCAAATCACCAAAACAATCCTCAAAAGCAATCGAAATACCAAACTCATTCATAACTTTTCCCCTTCAAAAGCCAAAACTTTTACCACCACAAGTCCCAAATCCCACCCACGACCATCAAAAACAAAAAAGACACAGGACCCCATATGATTTTTCAGATTTCTTTCTATTTTTTCAAGATTCTAAAGACGCCCGGGGGTGAAGAGCGGAGGTCTCGGGAAGTTGAGAGGTATTTAACGGTACTAAAAACAAGTGAAAGAAAAGAAAACGTTAGAAAACTGAGATGAGCGGAATGGGAGTTGTGGTTATGTACCTTGTTGAAACCAATGTCCTTGGCCTTCTCACGGAAGCACTGACGGCACAGGTCGAGGCCGTACTTGCGGATGAGACCGGCACGGTGCTTGCAGACGCGGCTGGGAGGAGTTAGTTATTTGCCATTTCTTTTTGGTGTTGTGTGGTTGTCGGGTTGTGGTTGTTGAAGATCTTGGTAGGTCGTGACGTGTACTGGTGTACCTAATGGCATGGCTCAGCTCCGCATATCCCCTCCATAGTCCTCCCCTCTACCACACAAGCCAAGCCGAGCCAAAACCACCCCTCACCAGCACATCACGACCTCCCCTCTCTCCCCCTCAACCTCCACCCAACACAATCGAAAAAACGCACCAGCTGCGCGAGCCCTTGCCGTACTCGCGGGGGCGGGAGTTCCAGACGCTCTCGTGGGACATGATGACGGTAAAGAATCGATAAAGGAGATTTCGAAACGATTTGCAAAGGAAGCAAGCAAGTCTTTTTTTTCAAAAGAGAGGAAAAATTCAATCGAGGCGGAAAATTAACAGACACACACACACCACCCACGTCGCTAAGGAAGCCCACCCTGTGCGAAAACATGGGCTCCGCTGTGGCGGGGACCATCACCTGTCTGTACGGGGGCCACAAAAAATTACGGGGGGGTTGCGCGGTGGATGGGCGCCTGTGTTGGGGGGTTTGTAGAGGGGGGGAGGGAGGATTATAGGGGGTGGTTCTGGGGATTTATGGGCAAGGCCCTGTAATTGTGACAGAAGAGCGCAGTAACTTGCTGTACGACGCCTACAAGTCTCTATCCAATTGACAGTCCTGTTTACGTGCACAAAAAGTGGACCTCAGCCCTGGCCATGTAGTCAAAATTGTGGGGTACTTGGACGAAATTCAATTTTGTGCGCTGTCCTTATCAGATAAGCCGCATTCCTAGCCAGGGGTATGACAGGAAGGGCTAATCAGAATGACAAGATGGGGCGTCAAGTGTGGCGTAAGCTGCCAGAATCAATTAAGCTACATTGGGAAGTGGGTGTTCATGACGTAACGCTGATTTGAATTGGGTCGCTAGATAAATACTATTTTAGGGATTGTTGGAGATAAGCTCTGTAGGCCAGTCCGGCATTGCGGTGTCCTCGTCTAGTGATTTTGCGCTTCCACTATCGCCGACATCTTCATCCGTAGTGCCACAGCTATCCCACTCGCTATCCATTTTCCGATCGGCATCGGCCATACACTCTCGCAAGAATTCAATCTGCCTTTTTAACTCCTCCTTGTGAATTACCATCATCGATTTGGTGATCTTCCACTCCTTTGGTGCTCGTAAAGACACATCGGACGATTTGGAACATGTATCGATATAGTCGTCAATACTCAGTGCTTGACGTTTAATCATAGGACGATACCGAACAGGGTCAGCCCAAACTTCGATATTCTTCATTGGGCAAAAGTACTTTGTTTTGGGCTTCTTCACATCTGCTACAAACTTCCCGTATCTCAACGCATACTGTATGACTGGAATCAGCGATCGAGCATCACGTCGCCACAGCTTCATGTACAAATCAGAGCCTTCAAAATTGATAACTTTTGTAAGACGTCTCTCAACAATTCGCGAAATGGGACCAAATAACATGATATTGCTGGCGAACCTGGCATGACGTGTATCGTATTTCCGCTGGCAACTTGGACTACGGCAGTTAAGTATATCATGCCTCTAACAGAAGCCAACTATAAACGGTGTTAGTAAGATAGTACTATACGTTATCCCAGAGATCACTACTTACCCTCAGGACCAAGTTCGTCGACATTAACCGGAACCTCGCCTGCATCAATCTTTTCAACCTCACGGGTGAAAAAGTCCTTCTCTACCTTCAAGGCCGTCCGCACACTATCAGCGGAAGCGACATATTCAGGATAACGTCTCACATTGGACCAATGTGTCAGACTTCTCAAAGCCTGCTCTAGCGGCAAAGCTGACTCGATCTCACCGTCAATGTCACTGCCAGCCAACCACTCATCACGGAGTTCAGGCCGGCAATGCAGGTAAATGGCGGTGATAACGCGCATGTGTCCTTGTCTCCATTTCCGACCACAGTACGGAACTTGAGACTTGATCAACTTCAAGGTGTACAGACGCAAATCATCTTGGGGAACCCGCAACGACTTACGAAGGATATTAGACGACTTGTACGTAACCATCAGCAAATTCCGGTGTACTTTGCCCTTGCAGACCTTCTGCATAATGCGAAGGTAGTTGATCAACGAGAAAAAGTTTCGACGAGAGAACTCGGTTATAGGACCAACGGGCGCATCACTGTTAATAGGGAAGCCCAGTTCATCCACCTCCGGCCGGGTGATCGCTGGTGAAACACTGGTATCAATAGCAAGCGGAGACTTCTTACGCTTAATAGGAGGAGGTGCCGCTTCGTCTTCACTGGATTCTTCAACCGGGGCCAGCTTCGGATTGTTGTAATCATGGATGGCCTCTAGGGGGTCATCAATCCCGGAGCCCTCGGGACCTAATAATGCTGATACATGCCAAAACGAAGTATCGGCACGGTCGGTTTTGGACTCAACAATACTGGCAATCTCCTGATGAACTAGGAATTTGAGAACTAATGGCAAGTAGTTGGAATCGAGCAAAAGTTGAGTAAGGAACTCAAACTTCAGAACATCTGTGCAAACGGGGTTAGTAAAGAAACACCATATAGCACAACAAAGTGATAACTTACGAGAAACCTTGAACCACTTCAACATCAAAACTAGGATACCGGTGATAGCCTTGGCCGTGACCTCATGTCCCTTCGCAATATCCATTTCATCAGGAGATCTCAAAATCTCTGGCACAGTTGGGCCGCTTCTAGCTTGGCCCGCCGGGTGGGCACTCTGGGGAACAGGTGCCGGAATCGAAGCCACATTGGTCATGATCGTCTTAAGAAGGACAATAACCAGAGACTGGAAATTCGACATGCTGGTCTTGTAAAATTGCTCGACAGCCTGGAGCCGGCGCTTGATTTCTGGTGACATCTCATCCGCGTTAGGACCAAAGTCAATGGGGATGGTGGGTAATCCGAGCTCAGACTTGGTGACGTGCTCAGAATCGGCTTCCGCCTTCATCTCATGCCGCAGACGCGCAAGCTCGGCCTTTTCTTCCTCCGTGAAATCGTCGAGGTCATCGAGGGACGGTAGTCCATCGATTTCTGCCTCAAGGGCCGCATCAACGGCAGGCTCCTCTGGCTTCCGAGCAGGATCCCACCCCTTATCTTCCTTTAAAAAGGCTTCTCTCTCCTCCCACATCTGTCTCATTCCCCTGGTCATACGCACCCGGTCCGAGAACAGTTCACCAGCCTCGATAATGGAAGCAGGCAGGTCACTGCCCTCAAAACGGCGACCTACCACCTCCCATTGTTCACCAGCAAACCCCTTTCCACCGGCACTATTGCTCGTGGCATCAAGCGGGGGGTAAAGAAATGGGAAGTTCTGGTTAGTCTGGTAATTCTGCTTCTTGGTGCCCTTACCTCCTACGGCAGGGGATGGCGGCGGAGACGGTGCTGGCGTAGCAATATGGACAGGCCGATTAAGGATAGAAGAACCAGAATCGACACGCTCTCCAGGACCAGGTTGTATAATTCCGTTGTTGGGGTTGGATTTCGGAACTTGTGGGGCGAGAGCTGCAAGGGCGCTCTTGCTGAGGGTGTCTTCAGGGATGAGAGACTGTGGTGGGATGTAAGCAGGATATTTGGAGGTAATCTCGTTACGGAAGAAGTGGTAATCGAGAGGCGAGGCCAAGATCATATTCTTGGCCTTGTCGTCCAACGCCGTCTCTCTGGCGGCTTGCTTAGTCTCAATAAGCTCTTTGGTGCCTCCAAACACAATAAGGATGGCCTTCCAGAGCAGTAGAAGCAACTGCGTCTGAGGAAGATAGTCGCCATCATCACATCGCCGGCGACTAACTTCAAAGAGCAGAGTATCTGGAAGACTGGGCTCAAGGGTGGCTAGAGACGGGTTAGATTCTGTTACAAAGAGACCGTGAGATTGTTGACTTACTTAGTGTCTGCTTGAGCTCTGGTGCCCGATCCGGGAAACTCAGCGACACCTGCATGGTTACATACAAGATGGCCATCAGGTTCATAAGGTTATAGTTGACCTCAGTCAGGTCAACATTTGCATTGGGATCGAAACCCGAGGTCAATACATACAAGGCATTCAAAGCCTTCAACAGTGCCATCCAAATGACCGGAATTCCGTCAAGGTCATTTAGAAGTTTAACAGCCTCGATCATAGAATCAATCTGCCGGTCGTGGTTACCATTGAGACCAGGAGTGCCGCCCTTTTCCTGCCAGCGACCAAACACAATGTATACAAGCGTCCAAATGCTTGATTCACGTTCGTCAGCCGAGCCAGAAGCTATGGCAAACAAGGCACCACGCACAATGGCCACTCGTACTTGTGGGTCAACTGAGTTCCAAGTGTCTCTGTCATGAATCTCTAGACCATGGATTTCAGAATCGGGTTGTGCAGCAATTTCGATCAACTTATTCCGTGCGTCATCCCAAGTCCAGCTATAGTACTTGGATGCTTCTGTCATCCAAATCCAGCCAGCCGCCTTATCGACAAACCATTCATCAATCTCTTCCACAAAACTGCCATAATCACAGTATTTGTAGTCGTAGCATAATGTCTTGTCTGTATTTTGCTGAAATCCAGCAATTATCTTCTTCAGCTGTCCCGAAGAGAGGGAGTCTTGTTGTCCTTCCGTAGCCACGGGCCCAAGCCGCCCATCAATGGAACTCTTACGTCCTGGAGGTGCGTCAGGGCCCGGCTGGGGGTCATTAGCCACGAGCAACCCTTGTTGAGCTGGTGGTGGAGGCCCGCTAATACTGCTTGGGTTCAACTGGAGGGAGAAGACAGGTGCATGTTGGACGGTACGTGGTGGGATTTGTAAGACCTTTGGTTTTCTGTTCGCCCGGGGAGGAGGCGGGTCAATATCGGCCTCATCATCTTCGTCATCGATGACCGCGTCATTGTCGAGAGGGTCGATGGATGGTTCTTGTTTGTTTTCAATAGAGTTGGGAGGAGATGTGGATCTTTGGTCCGTATATCCGTCAGAAGATTCCGAGGATGACATGATGAGGATCCGTTGTTATGAGGACCGCCAGGCCGATTTTTAGGGTCGTGTGATGGGATGGAGCGTCGCTGACGTCAAATGGAGCTTCCGCCTGGGACAGCTCAATTGGGATGTAGGATGGGGTGGTCGTCAAAACAAGAAGAAATTAAAGGTCCTTGCAAATGAATTAGAAACTGGTTATGCCAAGATGGCAATATGAATAAAAGTAATAACGTCAGGATTAAGAACACAAAACGGCGATGGAAGTTGATGAACGTCCTGTTTGATGGATTCCGTTATGTTGTGTTGATGTATTTATTTCCAGGGTCAGTGATGTGGTCGGTCGCTCTAGATTGGGTTATGTCTGACAGGGTGCCAAATAAGGATTATGATTGGCCAATTAGGACAAAGTGGGGCATGTTAACAATACAATGGTGCTGTCAAACATGTGATAATTCATGCATTAGAAACAGAGTAAAAGTGAGGCTAGTAATTCTGGTACTATGTTTTGTCATGATATTTAATGGCATATAGCTTCCAAGAAGGAGTTAAACCCAAATTTACCTCTCATTGTTCTCTCCAGCTGTCACGACAGTAGGCTGCCCCGCCGCCTTTGCCTCCTTCGCTGCCTTTTCCTTAGCCTTTCTCCGCGCCTTCTTCAAGGCGTTCATTCTCTTATTCTTTTCTTTCAAGTGCTCTTCCTTGGAGAGTAACTGCTTTTCTTCCTCCTCCTTCTTTTTTCGCTGTTCCCGTTCCTTAATGTGCTTCTTAATCCGACTTTTCTTACATGGCCGATTCCGCTTCCTCTTGATGTCAGTGTCCTGTTTAACCGCCACGATCTTGGTTCCCTTGGACAACAGATTTCCATTTGCTGGTATCCGTGCAATGATTTTCCATGGTTGCTCCATACCCCACCATCTCTGCTGTGCATACCCCATGACATCATCGTACGATACGGCTGCCTCCTCGAACCGTTTCTTTGCTTCCCCAGTAGCCCTCTCTGCCAGATAGTAGGAAATAGGTCTATCCGGCATCAAAACCTTGCCGTCTCCCAACTTAATTGGTGCATCAGACTCTAACACAATCTTGGTAGGTTGCGTTGATGATCCCGTCGCAAACAATCTAAACTCAAACTCCTCCTCTTCCTCTGCCGGCTCATCTGTCGCCATCGTAACATCTTCTGTAGCCGCCGTTGGCACCACCATAGGTTCTGAAAACGAGTAATCAAACGCACTGGCAAGTTTCGCTCTCAACTTTGCCTGCAGCTCGGCATTCAAGGCCTCATCAACTTCCCTTTCGGATTCGCTGTCCGACCCATTCAGTTGGTCGCGCCGCACGCTAAAGCAAAATTGTTAGCAAAGTTTACTCCACGAAATTCGGGATGAAGACTGTATTTACAGTTTTGCTTCTGAAACTGGAAACATTGTGATTTGCTCTTCAGATAAATATTAGTGCTTTAGAATGCTGATGATTCGTCGTCCCCCAAATTCCCATATCCAAAAACTAAACAGGATTCCTTCCAAAAGCATCATTTTGCGCCGGTTCAACATCGGTAGATTTTGATCCTTGGTCCTACGCGAGTATTTTGTCCATGTCGAATTACCTAAAATAGAAGTTTCTTCCAGTCGATGCGGCCCGGCATGTTCTTTTTGGACCTTCATGGAAACAACGTATACTACGAAAAGGCCACAAGCCTATGAATTACACACACTATTGTTATGATATATACATTATGGATCAAAAACCAATTCCGATTTACGTAGCAAATATTGATAAAACACAACACATCCCAGAAAACACCCCTTACTGTTGCGAAATCACAAGCTCTCCCTCATTCCTTTTCCCCGCAATGTTCATGGCGGCCGCCATCAAGCACTTTGACAAGTTCAATCTGTAGTCCTCACCAACAGTGATACTTGTTGCTAGGCCCTTAGGAACCCGAATGTCAATCGAAACGGTCACCGAACTCCAGTCGTCATCATTTTTGGGGCAAGCCTCAATACCATGTTCCTCCATTAACTCACGCCCCTTGGCTGTTACCGGAGCATCTTCATTTGCACTACTAATCAAGGTGAAGCTCATAGGAGACGATCGGGAGAAATCGTGAGAACATTCAGGATCTGAGACGTCAGTATCACTTTGCAGTGAAATGGCCTGAGATATATCTCTATCGGAATCGGGCTCGATGCACGTGGGTTTCTCGCTTGCCCCACCGATTGGACTGGAGGGGGTAACAGTGGAAGGCTCCTCTTCAGGTACAACCTCGGGAGGGTCTCCATGAGCCGCGGTCTCACCTGGAGAAATAACAATAGGCCGGGGTAGTGCCACTTCGGCCAGACGCTTAGAAAATTCAGACTGCGCATAGGGCTTCTGTTGCGCTAGTTGTTCATCATCGAGCACGAACATTGTTCGGCGGGGAATAGAGCTGAGACTCCGGTCAACAAACGAATTCTGGCGGTCCCGTTCATATCCATGTGGCACTTCATTAGTGGCTGATAGCTTAAGAGGAGTAGTCTGCTTAGGGACAACCAGACGAGCTTCCTGAGCTGCCCGATTGGCCCAAATAGAGTTGGACAAAAGCGATCCCGACGCCTGGCGAGAGCGGGTCTTGCTGCTCTCTAGCTGGAGAGATTGGCGACCGTGGACAACTGCGCGGCCAGCATCAAGATTGAGGGAATCCATCATGATCATGTCTCTATCTTGCTGATCAGCCGACATCTTGTCCATACCGGACGTGGATTCGGCATAAAGCGGCCGCGTCTGACGTTCGGGTGTGACAAACTGCTGTCGCGGGGCAGCATTAGATTTAGGAGTTTCGCCCTCACCATCCGAGTCGAAGCTGAGGAGTAATTCCTCCTTCGACGCTTTGGGAACTGCAGGCCTAGCCCGCAGCTCGGAGGCCCAGGCACTCTGTCTGAGTGAGTTGATAGTCATAGAAGGGATACGGTTGGCTGGGTTTGAGAAAGCACGCATGTGGCCACCATCGGCATGGGCATACAGAGTTGGCGTAGCAGCCCTCCGCGGGTCAGTAGCGCGAGCCGGGATACTGTCACTAAGCTCGGCCTCAATGGCATCCCACTCTTGTTTAGTCATGGAACCCTCGGCGCGGGCGCTCATGAAAGCACGTCGCTTAGCGGCCAACTCATGGCTGGCTGAGGACAAGACATGGTTGCCATAAGGACGGCCTACTTCGCCAGATACTACACGCTCACGAGACATCATGTTGGCTAGTGCAGCAGCATTGGCACCTTCAGGGCCGTCGGCGGTCCGAACAGGAGGATGTCTCCCCTATTTGCGGAAATTCGGTTAGTCTTTGTTTGGGTTATTTGAATATAAAAAGAAACAACTTACTCCGGGAATGCCTCGTGCGACAGCCAGATGACTGCAGAATTGCTGCAGGGTTGTAAAGACCTGCCCACAGGAGCAAACCTTTGGCTTGGCCAAATGTTCGCAGAAGTCTTGATGGCCATGGCTAGTACGGTAATGCTGGTCATAGGCCTCAAGAGACTTCATACCAGCCTTGCCACATTGACACAGGCCTTCGGGCAAAATAAAGTTGGCACGCTGGAGGATGTCATCAATTTGTCCGTTATGTTCGGGCGTGCTGAAATCGTGCAAAACGACGCTAGGAAGCGTCTTGAAAACAGTCCCACACGGGCAGACCATGCGACGCGGGCCAACCCGCCCTGTACGGGAGATGATTCCTTCCAAGGAGCCGGGCATATACTCTAAATGGTGTTGGTTAAAGTGGGCATCCAAGCTCACTCTGGTGTTGAAGTGGCGTAGGCAGATGATACAGCAGAGACCACCGTTGATCTGCGCAATCTCCTCAAGCTCCTCGCCAAGACGATTCTTGTCGTGGCTGGGGGTACCCAACAAGTGAGCGACAAGTCTGATGATATTTTGAAATTCTTGACCGCAGCTGCAATGGACAATCAGATTGATTCCCGTCTTAGCCTGGTGACGGTTCTGCGTCCCATGTTCGCTAGATGACCAACGATGAAAGGCCAGACGATCCAACGTACAAAACACTTGGCCGCATGAACAGAGCTTGGAGCCGCTAAGGAGGGCCATCGCCAGATGAGAGCGACGTGGCGGCGGGCTCGACGGCCGGACGAGCTGGAGGCTCGATGCAATTTGCTGGGGCTCGGAACGAGCGGGGAGCTGCGCTCCGGAGATCATTCGAAGGCTAGTCATTGTCTGAGTCACGAATTGGTGATGAAGATGAGGGGGGGGGCTGAAAACTAGAAAACGCCAGGTCAAATGGCGATGCAGATTCGGTGGGATAAGAGCGAAGGAAGAAGTTGTTGGCGACTGACTTTTTCACGAGATAAATAGGTCAAACGGGTAAGCCGACAGTTTCCACCTGATGTGCTGGATGACCCCGCTGCGCATGAAGAAACAGTATCATGTTGGGCAATCACCTGGGCAATCTAGAAAATTTAACGGGACAAAATGGTCAATCGCAAAAGCAAGAAACCGGTAACGACAATATGTGAAGTGTTTGGGTTTGTGTGTCTAGCCTTTAGATGGAGCTTTATAATCTTCTGGGTTCTGGGGAAAGACGGGTAGCTACATGGGCGTGCAATGTGTGATTCTGGAGCCTTGAAAACTACGTGATACTAATATATTAAGATTAACCCTATCGAATTACGGCCGCATGTGTGTGAACTATACAAAATAGAACCAATCTGTGTGTTACAATAGTAGGGCAGCAACAGCAGCAATTCCACCAACGATTGGCAGTGAAGCCGCGACTCTAGCTTGGCCCGCAGTTATGGGAGCCCCGGTCTGAGTGGGTTGCTATATTTTTGTCAGTACCATAGATAAAAGTTAAACAATCGAGAACCTTACTATCGCCCCAGTTGCCGAAGGGGTCGCAGTATACGATACAACAAATCCACAAACATTGTTGATATGCTGAATATCGCTCAAGGCATCTTCATAAGGCGTCAAAGTTGAGTTTCCGACGCTAGAAATACAGCTTTCACAACCAATAGCCGAGAGAGAATCAGAGGAAGGTATGTAGCAGGCGCATGAAGCTTCAAGTCCGTCTGAACAAGTGTTCACTTGTTCAAAAACCGTGTCACAGTACTTGGAGCAGGAATCCGGGTAGTATTCCTCGGATCTAGAGATGTGGGCCAAGGTCAGGCCAACGAAGGAAAGAACTGTGATGAACTGCATTATGACTGGAATGATGATATAGAATCTAGAAATGGGTTCCATCTAACGAGATTCTCACTCTGCTTTTATACTTTTCCAAATGTCTCTGTAGCCTCTAGCCACGCGCCCTTTGAAATCATTCGAGACCTACATCACCACATTTCCGATCGAAATCTCCGTTGTTTTTCCGTTCCTTCCAGCCACCAAAGCCGGTGTGTATAGAAAATACACAATGTTGTCTCGATGTGGAAGCACACTTGTTCCTGGTTGATCCAGCCTCTGCAGCTATCTCATGTTCTACAGCGTGTACACGAGTCTCAAAAGTCTGGTCGGTAATTACTCTAAATAGGGACTGTGTAACGGAAAGATCGGCCCTGGACCCTGTCAGAACTTAGAATCAACAACGATGAGAAGTATATCACTGTCGTGACTTTGTGGCTGGTGGACTGTGGATATTGTGAACTAGCTGAGCTAATTTGCGCGGTTATATGCAAGTCTACAGTATGTGCATAGATGCGTCTTTAAAACAGACATAAAAAATACCGAGATGTCTAAGTTTTGACAGCAGTACAACGGTAGGGTTATGATTACGGAACCAGGGTTATATACGATGGCTAAAAACTATTCTTGACAAGACAAGAACTTTGCGGCGCAGCAAGATCTGGTCGTTCGATACTTCATCTGGTTGGAGAAAAGCAGAACCCGGAAAATAAGTCATCCGATCGGACTTTTACTGTACGTACACTTCTAAATACATTCTACCATTCCATGGAAAAGCCAAGAACATCTGACTTGGTGGAAGTACTCATGTCAACCCGGTTTCCGATGTCCCTGAACATGTCGGTGCTCGGGCCCAATACTGGCTTGTAAACAAGGGACGACGTTCTGTTTTTAGTGACGGATTGGTGTTTCAAGGTAGTCTGAGAATTCCGATATTATATGGCTATGGAGGTAAAGATATGATGTATGCACTGCGGTTTTTTGATCCCCGATCTTATGTCGGCTACCGGATATATTCCTACCGAGGCCATGGGTATAGCATTAAAAATCTATCATCCAAGTGGTGCGCTTAAGAGGCTGAGACTGGCATTTCCCGGGTGGCAAAGTCTAATTTCTATTTTAACCGGTGTCCGACGAACGGATGAAGACGACGAAGATTCGATTAGTTTAGCTACGCTGACTGTATACACACACGTGGAGCGGGATTGAACTAAGTAGCGAGCGCATAGCAGGTGTATATGCGCGATGCGTCAAGACTCGGGTTCTATTACGGCGATCTTGGGGAAAGGGGCAACAGATCTCCATGGCTTGACCGCGCGGATGATGTTTCTGTAACAAGGCATCAGATACCCGTTGCAGAGTTTAGAAACGAGGGGTCTACTTCATTGAGATCAGACCACGAGATCGAGATATAAAACGGCAACCATGTGCACTCTCATGATAGCTTCTTTTGTTCCCTTTCCTCTCCACCCTCCGGCAAGGTCTATTCTGGATACTCTTTTGCTTCATTCCTTTCTTGATTCACCATTCATTTTACAATTCATTAGCATTCTTGCTTGATTTTGACAACCACTTTTTTCTATTTGCTTTGCATCATTCCCATCAACCAGCTTGCTGTGTTTTACATTCTCGTCCAGTCTTTGATCCTTTCGACATTCTTTTTGTCCCACTCCACGGACTTATATCATTTACATATATAACATCATAACCCTAAACTTTCATTATGTCTACCCGCACTCTTCTTGCCGTGCTTGCTGCCGGCGCTCTTCCTTTTGTCTCCGCCGAGACTGTCACCCTTGCTCCTAGCACTACCTACGGTACTTGGGACGGTTGGGGTACTTCGCTCGCGTGGTGGGCTGGTGCCTTTGGCCAGAACGACGACTTGGCTGATATCTTCTTTACTTCTAAGAACACTACTTTCAACGGGACTAGTCTTCCTGGTCTTGGCTTCACCATTGCTCGTTACAATGCTGGTGCCTGTAGCTACAATGAGGTCTCCGGTGCTAAGATCAATATTACTAGCAACATGATCCCGACTCGCGCTATGGAGGGATTCTGGAATTCCCCTGAGAGCACCGACATTGACAGTGCCTCGTGGAACTGGACGGCGGATGCCAATCAGCGCCTCATGTTGGACAAGGCCCTCGCCCGCGGCGTCACCCACACTGAGCTCTTCAGCAACTCGCCTATGTGGTGGATGCTGAAGAACCACAACCCCGCCGGTGGCGACACTGGTGGTGACAATCTGGATTCCAACTTCTACGACATGCACGCTGAGTACATGGCCGCGGTCGCCCAGAAGTTTGCTCGCGACTTCAACACCACCTTTGACTCCATTGAGCCCTTCAACGAGCCTATTGCTGACTGGTGGAAGGGCCCCACTGGTACCCAGGAGGGTTGCCACTTTGACACCTCTACCCAGGCTATTCTCGTCGAGTCGCTAACTTCTGCCATGGCCAACCGCTCACTCTCAAGCAACACCATCATTGCCGCCTCAGACGAGAACAGCTACGACCAGGCTGTTTCCACCTGGAAGGCCATCGGCTCGCAAAACCAAGCCAAGGTCGGTCGCATCAACGTTCACGGCTACCAGCAGGGATCGGGTGATCGCACCGGCCTTCACGATTTGGCAGTTGCCGGAAACAAGGCTCTTTGGAACTCTGAGTACGGTGAGAACGACGCCACCGGTGCCAAGCTGGTTTCCAACATCATCCTCGATTTGAGATGGCTGCACCCGACCGGCTGGGTCTACTGGCAGGTTCTTGACGGCGGCGGCTGGGGTCTTATCGACGCCGATAACAATGCTAAGACGCTCGGCGGCGCTAGTACCAAGTACTTTGCTCTTGCGCAATTCTCGCGCCACATCCGTCCAGGCATGACTCTTCTTGAGGCTAACTCTGGTAATGCCGTCGCTGCCTATGATAGTGCTAACAAGAAGTTGATTGTTGTCGCCGTGAACTGGGACACTGCGGCGGCTGATTACACCGTTGATATGTCAGCGTTCAAGGCTGTCCCTACTAGTGGCACGGGAATTTCAGCGTGGGAGACAGAGATGTCTACGGACGGAAAGAAATATTCCGCCAGAACGGGACTTAGCACAGGATCAGGAAGCTTTACTGTTTCCATGGGCGCTAACACTGTTACTACCTTTGAGATCCCTGGTGTGGAGATGTAGATTTTTTTCGCTTAGTGTTAGTTTTATCCGCTAGTTTATTGTTATCATTTTACCCACATTATTTTTCCGAACTTTACGATTTTAGCCCGTGTCATTAATGGTTCCACCAATTGACATGACATCCTTCCGCATGTCATTTGCGCCCTTTGATGCCCTGTCAATTCAACGACCATATCTTAAGCCGTCGGCTAGTGCGGGTTCTGATGTAGCGTGGCGGAGTTCCATTCAGGAACGATGTTAGTGTATAGATATCAGAATTTCCACTTACGGCCGTTCTTAGTTGCGGAAAGCAGCGGGTTGAGACTTAGAGATGGCGTGGCCGACGTCGGTGCAAACCGGGAGACCTTTGGGGAAGATAAGAGACGTTTGCAAGTATAAAGCGAGTATTGGCTTGGTAAACTAGGTTGTTCATGAGACTTGAAAGCATCTCATCATCATCTCAACTTCTTCAGATATCCATATCACAGAGTTTTTACTATCAAATCAAATTTACCTTCGTTTAAATCCATCCTACTTGTACATTACGCCCTTCGATCTATACTTTATCTCACCATGCCTGTCAACATTGTAGAGGCGTCCATCTCGGACTTGAAAAGAGCCCTGGCCTCTGGCTCTATCACTGCTGTCGACCTTGCCGCAGCCCATCTCAACCGCATCGCCCTATACGATGCCCGCGGTCCCGCGCTCAACTCCATCCCCATCCTCTCCAGCACTATTTTCTCCGAAGCCGCTGCCACCGATGACCGTCTCGCTGCCGGTGAAGCCCCACGACTTCTCGAGGGCATCCCCTACACCGTCAAGGACTCATACCGCGTGACTGGCCAAACTGTTGCCGCGGGTTCCCCAGCGTTCGCCGATTTGCGCTCGGATAACGACGCCTTTACGGTGGAGATGATTAAGAAGGAGGGCGGTGTGTTGATTGGTCGCACCAACATGCCACCCATGGCATACGGCGGAATGCAGCGGGGTGTGTATGGTCGTGCTGAGTCTCCTTACAACGGCGATTATCTGGCGGCTGCGTGGTCTTCGGGTAGTTCCAACGGCTCGGCTGTTGCTACTGCTGCTTCTTTTGCCGTTTTTGGCATGGGTGAGGAGACCGTTTCATCGGGTCGCTCGCCTGCTAGTAACAACGCCCTTGTCGCTTACACGCCCTCGCGTGGCTGGCTGTCCATCCGTGGTAACTGGCCACTGTATCCCACGTGCGATGTCGTTGTTCCGCACACTCGGTCCGTTGAGGATATGTTCACTGTCATTGAAGCTGCTGCCGGTGAGGTCGATGCTACTACCGAAGGCGACTTTTGGCGCCACCAGAAGATTGTCCCCGTTCAGACCCCATGGGGCGGTGCTAAGCCTGACTTTTCCGAGCTCAAGAAGGCTGACTCCCTGAAGGGTCTGCGTATCGCCATTCCTAGCATGTACATTGGTGGTGAGGCCCCTAAGGGCGCTACTCCTGTCCACACTCACGACGACGTCATTGCTCTCTGGCAACAGACCAAGAAGACGCTCGAGTCTCTGGGTGCCGAGGTCTTTGAAGTTCCAGATTTCCCTGCTGTCACGGCCTATGAAAACCCCGCCCTCCTGCCGTCCCACGTCACCCCACTTCCCGAAGATTGGCCTCAGATTGAGCGTGGTTACATGGTCACGTTGGCATGGGAAACTTTCCTCCGTCAAACTGGCGACGCTGTTTTGTCCGATCTTCAAGCGATTCCAGACGAACACGCAATCTTCCCCATGTCTATGCGGACCTCCGCGGAATTGCGAAACCTACCGTTGGATTGTCAGATCCACTGGGGCAAGCTAGCCTCTTACGTCGAAAGGATTCAAAAGCTGGAGGATGTGCCGAACATTACTAGGGCGCTCGAGACTTTGGAGAAAATGCGCAAGGTGCTCCTGGAGGATTTCCTCACTGAGATCAATGCGGACTGTGTGGTTTTCCCAGCGGCCGGTGACGTCGGTGAGCAAGATTGCGACGTTGTTGATGAGAAGGCTGATTTTGCTTGGCGCAATGGAGTCTGGTACAGTAATGGTAACAGACCTATTCGTCACCTTGGTATTCCATCAGTTACTGTGCCCATGGGCGAGATGGCGTCTAAGAAGATGCCTATAGGTTTGACTTTTGTTGGCCGAAGCGGCAGCGACCGGGATTTGCTGGGATGGGCTAACGTCCTCGAGAAGGCTCGGAACGGTCGTACCGTACCTGGGCGGACTCCCGCCGTGTCTAGCGACATCATCCAAGAAATTCAAGGCCGACGAAGTGACCGACCGGAAATTGTGGTGGAGGAGGTTTCGGTGGAAAAGAAGAGTGAAGAATCGTTGGTGACTGTTCGGGGCACGGCTGCTACGGAGGAGAGACCTATTGTGTCGATTGATGTCCAGGGTGTGGCTGTTCCTGTGGAGGACATCTCATTGGCGGAGGTGAAGCCGGGTCTTTGGGAGTTTAGTGCTAAGGTTACTACTTCCTGCCCACCAGTGTTTGACGAGCGGGAACGGACTATGGCTAAAGTTGTCAGAGATCAGACAATGGTGGTGATTCTGGTTCGCCGAACCGCTACCGGTTTCCCCATGGGCCATTTGGCGGTAGTTTAAAAGATGGTATATGGACTTGATGTATGAAAACTGTAAAATAGTAAATAATGAATTTTATGTGTATTTTTACCACTGCAATTGCATCCATCGATCCTGCAGAAGTGGAGATATCATCGTGATGAGATGTACTCAAGACACACCTCGACATCAATGCGCATGCAACTCTACGAAATACCACATTTGAACATGATTAAATATGGTTCCACCACCCATCAAAATTCTTGCATTTCGTTGTCGCTGAAACTTGTATGTTATGGTTGGGGATATAGTGTGCAACTGTATACATAGGTCAGGTATCTTGGTTGCCAACTTAGTATGTACTTACATTAGCAAAAACGTATATTGGTCACGTGATAGTTGTGCTGTAACCCACAAATCATCAATTGGTTCAAGGTGTGCAGGCACATTTAAGGGTTATCTGGAAATAGTTTGTACATAAATAATATTGGTTTTTATCTATGCAAATCTCAATAAAACTACACTAGAATACTACTTCAGCAGATTTCCAACTTTCTATTGTTCATCTAGACGCGATCGCGTCCAATATTGTATATTAATGATGCCAGATAGCCCTGATTACTCCGGTTTATCTCTTGATGAGGCTTTCAAACCTCTACGTAGTCTTTACTACGCGATTTGTGGCGCGGGAGCCCCGATCTTGACCCCAGAAATCTTGTCAACCATTTCGGTGCAAGGTACTGTTGTTACCACAAAATCAGCATTGATCATAAACACTATCTAACAATATCGCCAGATTTATACAAACTTTATCGTGGTATGATTACTGTGTTAATTCACACATCCCCCGAAGCAGAGCACACTTGGGGTATTCCACATCTTGAGCATTTCGGGCAATGTACCGATGATATTCATCCCAGAAACTGGAACATCTTGGAACCCCTTCTCCACACAGCTTTGTCAGGAGTTCCCAACGAAGAAGCGTTTTGGCGCCAGGCTTCATCACTCGTACTGCAACTATTCCACGTGACGCAGCTTGCGACCACCATTGCTCATGCTGATTATAACGGGGTCTCCATCTCTGACTCAGGAGAATGGGACCAGAATATGGAAGTTCGCGAACAAATGACATTTGCCATCTCGGACATTCCTACATTCCACCAAGTTTTCCATGGCGAATATGACAAACTTGCCAGCCAAGTTCTAGAGGCCATGGCTACGCACAATCCTCCACTGTGGCAGGACGGATGGGTCGGCTGGCCTAGTACTGAGGACCATGAAGATTTCTTGTATTGTTCCGAGCTTTGCGATTATCTTCCCAAACTAGTGGGTAAAATTGAAAGCCTCATTCGTCAAATCCGACCGGATTTAGCAATCAATCAAACCATGTTCGGGTGGGAAGATACTCCGTGGATGCTCACGTGTACCAATCGTGCCATGGATGTAGCATTCGTGGGCCGACCAGAACTTCACCCGCTATCTGAGGGAGGCCATCATGAGTACGGAGACATTCGCATCATTGCAGATCTCAAGCATGACACGGCCCTCGAGAAAAGGTCTATTTGCGATATCTCCGCTCACGCCAGAAACGTCTTTGAAAGACAGGATGGTCGACACTTTATTCATGGTTTTTCTCTATGCAACACTACAATGCGAACTGTATTGATTGATAGAGCTGGTATCTTGACGTCCACCAAATTTGACGTCCACAAAGAACCGCACAAGTTAGTCGCTGCGATGGTTGGTTATCATCTGAAAGACTGGCGCGAGATAGGACTCGACGCCAATATGTTCTTTGATGAATTGCACCGCCACTCGGTACGCATTGGGTCAAGCCAAAAGAAGTACAACATTATCAACTCTGTATCGCGCCCCACTTGTGTCTCGGGCCGTGCTACGTCTTGTTGGCTTGCTACCCCCGATGGTGAGCCTGAAAGGCATGTCATAATCAAGGATTCATGGACGGCGGAGAGGGAAGAAAGTGAGGGTGATATGTTAAAGAAACTACTAGACACCCGTGGTGTCATACCAAACCTTGTGGGCTATATAGATCATGAGAATGTTCGTGCCGATGGCAAAGTGGATGATATCCGCACATCTGTCCGTCGCAACATAGATACAAACCTCGGAACACTCACAACATACTGGTCTTCAGTGGATAAACCGAAGGATTTACGCCATCAGAATCTCATCCATCGGCGTTTGATTCTTGATTCCCATGCAGACATCATCACCGAGAAGCTTCCTCCAGCACGCATTCTCAAAATCTTGGAAGACTGTATTGTCGCTCACCGGTCTCTTTTTGAAGCCGGTATCCTCCATCGCGACATTTCACCCAAGAACATGCTTCATCGATCCGAGGTCACCGATATCAACGAACCACTGGGTGTCTTGATCGACTTGGATCGCGCAACCTACACTAACGACATGAAGACGTATAACCCATTCAAAAAGGTTGGAACCCGCATGTTCATGGCTGTCGGACTTCTTAGTCGTCCTTGCCGCCATACATTCCGTCACGATCTTGAATCCTTCTGGTGGTCCCTCGCCTGGATTTGTCTCCAGAGCGTCTCCGAACCAGAGTCACTTGACTCGCCTCCACGGGAATACCAGCCACGTCTAAGAAGAAAACCAGTGCATCCATTCGACTCGTGGATGATCTACGGTGACAGCACACTCGGTGTGTTGAAACTGCAAGCTGCTGCAATGCTCGGACAGCCTGATTCGGAGTTCGAAATTGAGAATCCTCACTATCAGACTCTGGAGCCGTGTTTATTGCGTTTAAGAGACTTCCTGTTCTATCGTTTGCTTGTGGAAGAGAAGTTTCATGGTAACCCTCGTGATCCGGAGTCGGATTATGAGGAGGAGGTGCATGATATGGCGTATGATAGAGTTCTAAGTATTCTACGAGAGGAGCGGATGAAGATTCAGGGTTGATATTTTAACTCTACAAGTGAGTGAGCTTATTGATTACAGTTATAGGATCAGGTTAGACAAATGAAAAACTTCGGGTTTCATTTACGTACTTTTTGGGACCAATAAACTATCCCGCATGCCACGTCCCTAGATAGGATAACAAGCATTTATGATTATAAAAATAAATAAAACCTATGTCCAATATCATCACCAAAGTGATGTGTCAGGGTTGCATATACACATAGGGTTATGACAGGGGTGCATGTCCATACAAGTATGTATCTGTGAAGCCCTAGTTCCAAGAAGACACGAGAAACTCACCGGAGAGAATGGTGGATATCGATATCAACATATGTATTTACATACATGCATACATATGTACATATCTATGTCCGTAGACCACAGCCTACCTCGGTAAAACATACGGAAACCAATAAACCCCGAGCCTACGCATTTCCTGCAGGCGATGAAGTAACGTGCGGTGACAGCGCTTATCTAAAAATACCATTGGAGTGGACGAGTCACCCTCCCTACCTGCGCGCAGATGCGAAATCTCGGAACCAGTCACCTGCGTACTGCAGGGAGAACTAACGAGGCGAGGTAAGAAAATGGACACGGGGGAAATATCTTTTAACTCCCGTTCCCGTCGACCGACCAGGACAAGGCCAGCGGCGTGCGGCGTGCGTTGCATTGGGACATGGGCGATCTTGGGTTATCGGGCTGTTTGTAGTTTTCGGTGTCGGTATAAACGGGGACTTCTACAGCAGTGGCTCCTGGGACTTTGAATCTCTGTGGATTCTGGTTCTGGTGATATTATTCTGAATTTTCACACGTAGCTTATGTATAAAATTTGAGGATAAAAAGTGTTGTTTAGGGGCCATACAACCTTGAGTGAGAGGGTGTCTGCGTGAGGGTTACTATGTTATGTGCACCACACAGACTAGATATTTACATACAAATGCCGCCCTAAAGTTACAGGGTATGAAGCCATGTTCCCTGTTCCATCCATTAAGAAGCACACCGGCAACAAACAGATTCCTTGTAATTCTAGAAACGTTCATCAGTTTAGAATTGTTAAGAAGATGCTTATCCTTTTGTTTGATCTTGATGGCAAATGATGGGCATGTCTCTGGAATAAGCATTATAGTTCACAATATATCCCGCACAACTTCCAGAAACTCTGTTGCCTCCCCAGTTTATGCACATTACAAGGGGTGTCCATATTTTACTGGCCAAATAGTCTGGTTCGCCATCAAGCGTTAGTGTTCCACACATGAATCATGAAAACCGGATGGTAGGGTTATGCGAAGTCAAAGGTGTCCCGATAGCATAATAAACACTCTAGTGTTTATTCCACAGCATTGGGTATATCCTCCTATAACTGGGTTACAATCGTTACCCTTTATCCGCGAACATTTGTAGTGTTATGACGTATAATTACCCCGGAGGTGGAAATATCTTCATACATCATGTGACTCTTTCATCTAGGGTTATTCATGCACTCAGGCGGCGAGGGCGTTCTTTATCGGCGGTTCAACAGGAACGGTACTTCTTAACGAGTGTACAAGGAATATGACATGCCCCCCTACCAGTTTAGGGCAGCATTAATGGATATGTACTCTGTCTTGAGCAACAAATTCATGGTGATATGTTTTTTTAACGAGCTTCTTGGCTGGACAACTACGATTTCAGTGAAGTTTGATTGTTTATAGAGCAACGTTCCAGTAGTTAATGGTAGAACAATCTCCTTCATTCTGATGGCAATCTCAGGCCCAGCCGAGCTGAACTGGTGAGCTATTGGCGAGTGTTAAGTATCAATCGAATAAGTGCCCACACATGTACAAAATATGCGTGGTCAGGGGTGCAAGTGGTGTTGGAGCCATCTGCATTTGTATGCATATATAAACTGAGATGCCTCCCAAAAGTGATGAATCGTTCTTTGTCTGTGGTCATACATCACTCTCTCTCTAAACCACCGTATTTAATCTTCTCAACACAATGAACAATCAACTACTTGCACCTTTGCAGCCGTTACGTGACCGATTCGCCAGTGTTACTGGGTGTCAACCACATCAACTACCGTATCCCGTCTTGCACTACCAAGTGTTCAAAATAAACGAACAAGGTATAATCACCAACCTCAGTGGTTACACATAACATTTCAACTAATAATCAACACAGACATCCTTCCGCTATACCGTGAACTATTCCATGTTTTGTGTTCCCGTTGTTCTAATGCCGCTAGACAACATAACCTGCCGGGGCTTTTGTATCTACGATATTTTCCGTACTGGACTACGCCACAAAACCGGTTCCCCTTTCAACCACTGCTGGAACTTGCTTTATCTGGGTGCTACTCCGATGATACCATGTGGGCTACTGCGATGAAATCATTAACGGACTTTAGTTCCGGTATCTCCACTACACCAAGTTTTCTGCGAGCTTGGCGCCCCAATGGTAAGGCCGAGCGGGGGTTTATCTCTACCTTTGACGATCTGCCTCCGGGCTCTGCTGGGGCCTCGGAGGCCCATTCTGCGCGCATCCACAAATATAAACTCTCTTGTCAGAGAATGAAGTACGTCATTATCGACGTTGAGAGTTTCCACGGGACGTTCTTCCATACGTTTGACGAACTCGCCGAACAAGTCCTTTCAATATTGTCAGGTCTGCATTATCAAGCTTATAACAACGGATGGTTAGGCTGCCCCACTATTAGCGATCCGGTGAACGGGGACAGCCTGGCTGCAATACATCATTTCTTTCGCGGCATATCACAAAATGTAATGAACATTATTCACACAATCTGTCCGGGCCATGTTCAACGAGTTATGATGCGCTGGGATTCACAACCAATAACACAGGGGGAACCCATCCCGGAGGCAAGTGTTGCATTTGTACAAGACATAGAAAATAGTATCGGCTTTCTACTCGCAGACCGATATTTCCAGACCGTCCATCTTGTTGGTTTCCTCGGCTCCCATCCCCAAGATGAAACTTTCTATATTTGCGATGTTGCAGACGAAGCACGAAAAGTTTTTGAAGCTCAAAGTTCCCGCCGTTACGTTCTTGGCTTTACCCTTTCTGGCACTTTGATGCGCACTATTCTGTTTGATAGACAAGGGAGTATCGCTTCTACTCAATTTGATATCCACAGTGACCCCCGTCGTTTCCTATCGACGCTCATCGGGTTTCATTGTTTACCGATGGCCCAAATCGGATATGATGCATCTCTGGTGTATTGCCTCTCCGGGTCGGAGTTTGTCACTGTAGGCAGGGAAAAGAACAAATACATTCTTGAGTGGCCTATGCCTACTTCTAGCGGCATTACTGGGCCAGGTTCGACTTTCTGGAAAGCCTATTCCATGGATAGAGGTGATGGCGAGGTGCCTATGATTCTTAAGGATACGTGGATGCCGGAGGATTCTATCTCCGAGGGCGAGGTCCTGGAATTTCTCGCAAAGTATGCCGCACCCAGTGCCGCCATCGTCAAGTGTGTAGCTCATGAAGTTGTCCATGTCAATGGCAAGGTAGACGATGTCCAGAGTGGTATCCGCAAAACGTTTGGCCCAATAGGTGGTACTATGATCAAGATGATTGGCGGTCTGAATGAGAGCGAGTTGCGCAACGAGAACTTGATTCACAGACGTATCTCAATGACTCACGACGGCGTCCCCATGGATGGATGTTTATGGGGCGTGGAGTACGTATTAGGTGCAATTTCGGAAACAATGAAAGCGCATAGGGCTGTATATGAAGCCGGAATTTTACACCGGAACATCTCGCGCACCAGTGTTCTCCTCAGGGAACAACACATTAATTGTGCGGGTCTTGGCATTGGTATTTTGGTTGACTTTTCCCACTCCAAGACAATCGGTCAGTTGGAGGTTTGCAGTCCGGAAAGACAGGCGGGAACGCGAACCTTCATGGCGATTGAACTTCTCATACACCCGTGCCGACACTCCTTCCGACACGACCTGGAGTCATTTTGGTGGATCCTTGCGTGGCTGTTCTTCCTGCCGGACAAAAACAAGCCGCGCCCCAGAAACGGGAAGCACCGCCTCAGTGACTGGGAGTACTTCGATAATGACAGATTGGCCTTGGCTAAGTTAGACATGATGGTTAATTTTGGAACCGGCCAGTATACCTCCCCTCACCCGGAGTTTGGAAAGCTTCAGAATCTCATGATTGCGATGAGGGATGTTCTGTTTTCGGAGAAGTTTATGGGACCACCGGTTCAGCTTGGTGGTCACGCACAGGAAGTTCCCACGGTAGAGGATTATAAGCCGGCATACCAGACCCTGATCTGCATGGTAGACGATGCGCGACAGTACTTTGAAACCATTCGAGGTGAATACCCCGAAAACATCGATCCCGAGCCGTCGTACAACTTGTGATGAGATAGTAACCTTAGAATTGATCTGTTTAACATCAATTAATAACTGTATCAAAGAAAGCGGTTTGCACTTAGTAGAATTGATATCAGCTCCAGCTGGCATAATGTCTGGAACACTACCCAATTCGGCAACAATGTCCGGGTCACGCCGGTGAAACCCGGAGTGGATTGATTGACATGTATTTTGCCTCTCTATCACGCTAAAAGAAGCCAGTTTTTGAGTCACATGGTAGTGGACTGAGTGGCATCAGCATACCACGGCGCCAAAAGAATATATACCTTTGGACTTTGTTATTTAGGGAACGTTCTATCATGATCTATATAGGGTTCAATTCCTATACAGTTATCAGTGAGAAGCGAACACTTAGTGAGTAGCCATTAGACATGGCAGAGGCTGCTTTGATTTGATTTGATTTCATTTGTTCCATTTATGTTGATTAGCAGGATTAGTTTCTCTATCTGCAGGCCGGGAGACGGTTGAACCCCGCCATACAGACCCCGTAGATTTAGAAAATCATAACCCTAACTAACCCCTCACCCAACACCGTCCGGCTACCCTTGACGGGCGCCAAATCGGCCCAACTATGCGCGATACTCGGCATACCATTTTTACAAGCAACTGGCTGGCATGATTCTGGAAGGTTCGAGGTCGGATATACAGTTGTTTTTGGTTGTGTGATGTCGTCGTTTGCACCAGGGAGAAGGAGGCCGCAGCGACGGAGGTTGGTCCCTGGCAAGAGGGTGTAATGGCAACGACGAGCCTTGGAATAAACGAAAAAAGGGGAGAGTGTTGGAAATAGGCAGCTCTTGTCCCCTCAACGACAGATGGGGCGAGTCTGTCTTGAGTCTGATGGAAAAGGCATCTCAAAACCTCAAAGGTGCCATCTCGAGGGTTGTAAGAGGAAAGGTTGATATGAGCTTGCTTTGTGGACATAAGCATCTGAGCTTGTCGTGCGGGATCAAGGGTTGCCTTCGGCATGGGACGGGGATGCAGAGAGGACCTTGGCTTTACTGATTTATTGCCCTTTACGCCATTTGGGGGCTGTGATACGCAGGACTTTCAGCGAGGTTGTTCGTGGTTGTATCGAAAGCACCCAAGACCTTTTTGGGGTTTGTTACATGGGCCGGCGAACCACTAGTTGAGCAAGTTGCGACAGGCCACATCCCAGGGGCTTCTGCTCCCGGAGAACGGAAGGATGGCCACCTTCATATCATTGAAGGGGTGCCATTTGGGTACTGGAAGGATGGGTTGGCCTTGTTACCGTTAGCACTGAATGGTATGCTCTTTTCCTACGAACCTGTGCAGTACCGCAAGGTTCTTGCTCCGGAAATTCGAGAAAAGATGGGACCCCACGTGGAGTATGTCGGCCCACACAGGGACCTGGGAGAATTTGACAACCACGTCTTACAAGGAATAGATATTACCATAACGGGAGGATTTGAGGGTGACGAGGCACTTCGTCGAATGAGGGACGATTATGCTTTTGATGGAGGCGTAATTCCTTTCAACTAGATGTCGACCACGAAGACTCAGACTATAGGACGGAAATCTAGAATTAACCACTATTATTGAAGCATCACATCAGGGACCTTCGACATCAGTGGGCAATTGATAGATTTGGTGATGACCCTATGTATCGTTCTTTTGTTATCAGAGTTGCCTGTGTGGTTGCCAAACAACCCAAAAAGGATCTGGAAGCTTCACAAAAGGCAAAGAAAAAGGGTTTCGAGCCAGTGGTCCAGTCTTGTGCTGAGCGGGCTCCTTTGCACTTCTATCCGCCATCTCCTTCCACCGTCAACTCCCAGGCCGCACGCCAGCTATATATATCTTCATCGGCCGCCAAGCAGCCATACGCAGAAATGAAAGGCTGAGCCACTGGGAAGAGCCGATGATGCAACTGCCGCCGTCGTTGGGCGCGTTGATTGGGATTCCTCACGTACGAATACCCCGCAAAGCGGCCAAATCACGATGAGAGGGCGTATGATGCTGACCGACACCGAGGTTCGGCCATAACATGAGGCCCTGCTGTGGATCACGATGACCCGCAAACGCTTTGTAGGAATAGTTAGGTTACGTCGGAGTGAAAAACAGATAGCATAGGCCTTGACCTTTTCTCTCGGTGCTTCCCACAACGTTCCCCCATCATACAAACTCCAACATTCAACGCTAAAATTCTACCCAAGATACAAAAGCCAGCCGCATTCAAGATCAACGGGTCCCCCCCCACAAACATAACCATCCGCGGCTATGTTTGCTAGCACCTCTATTAAAGTCAAGTTTGGCCAGAACCAGAGCATGAAACTAACCCCAACGGTCAAACACCCCACCCGTGATCCTGAATGTCAGTGTGTCTTTGCACGCGTCGAGAAGGAAAGCGAAACAGCAACACGTGGATAAATGGGAAAAAGTAAGTAGATAGAAAAGGCCAAGAAGAAGTTCGTGAATTTACGAACGGAAGGCTATGGCGGCGGTTGTCGAGTTGCATAGTCTATTCCGGTTCGGTACCTGCGAGAAATATGTTAGTTCTGAATAATCTGGGGGGTCAACTTAGCTGGTAGATATATTGTGGGTGTAGTGTCGACG
>NETU01000182.1:391503-420449 GCA_003032515.1 Huntiella decipiens | reverse complement strand
TTTCATGTACCGGGACTCTTTGAGCAGCGGCGGCCAGACCGTCGTTACTCACAGAGAACCCTGCCAGACTTCCACGGGCCCATGGAGGTCTGGCGGTACAGACCGCCCACTGTACCTGAAACAAAAGCACAAAGTAGGATAAGATGTTAAGCTAAGCGAGCTCCCGAAGAAACCATGATATTCCCGTCTCATCCATCCCCATAATTCTCAACGCCTCATGCCCAGTTGATCGCAGACCCGACCAACCATCACAATCCGATCCAGAAGGAGAGGTGCGGCTCAACTAACTGGTGATCCAGAAGGTGAGGTATTCGGCTTGCGACTGGCGCATAAGGGTGTCATCGAATCTATGGGGATATACCGTGTCTCGCCAGTGACCAGCCGGTCAGTGAGTCATCAAGCACGATGTAATGTGTCGTAGTGTTGAATTGTTGTCAGAGTGTCGTCGGGTCTGGGGCTTGTAGTTTTGTCGGATCGAACTGTCATTGTGTCGTAGCGGCGTCGTGTCATCCAATCGGGGTGGCGTAGTAGCGTCGGATCATAGTGGCGTAGTGGCGTAGCGGCGTCGGATCGTTGTATGGCTGAGGAGTTGTAATGGAGTCGTCGTCGAGCAAAGAAACAAATGAAACAATAACTTGTGCAGTCTGAGATCAACGAAGACCAACACAGAATTGTCAAAATGCAACATGTTGAATGTCATGAAGACAGAACAAGCGGACGTTGACGAAACTCTGTCCTAATGAAAATTGGTGTGGAGAACATGAAAAATGAATGAAATAAATTTTTGTTGATCTACTCTGGAGGGGTCGTCTCTATTTATACCTTTCTGCCAGGTCCACAATTCGAGAAACGGGAATACCACGGTACGCACGCTTGTACGAACCCCACTCGCCACTATCGATTCCCGCGTACTAGCGCAGACGGAGAGTCACCTGACTCCATATTTCGGAACCATCTGGGCACAGCAGTGCCGGTTGTGCGGTTTTGGACCCACAATTATGTGCAGGAGCAGAAGTGGCGGCATGTGAATAGGTACAACTATGTGCTAGATCATCAGTTTAGTATGTCGTTCGCCGTTGTGGGTACTGAGGAGAAGGAGTTGGAGAAAAAGAGAGTCGGAGTAGGATCAGCCCCCCTAGTAATTGGTTACAGGGACCAGGAGCAATATCAACAACCAACCATTCACCAATGCCGACTTGCTGGTCAGACTTATTATCCGGAAATGGGCGGAAAATCAGCCCTGTGATTGGGTAATAAATCCCGCCAAACCACTCAATGACCGCATTGGGATAACACCAAAACTGCCACCGCCTATATTCAGTACCAGATGGTCCAGGCGGCAGGATCAGTGAATGTCGTTCAACTGCCGAGAGGTGAACAGGGATGTTGTTTGTTTTCCGAGAAATAACTTTACCGCACTGTGTACACAGGCCAAATGTGATTCCTGTTTAACTGGTGGATTATCTCAAAACGTCCAGATTTGGACATGAGCGGATGATTATGAGGGAGGGAAAAATAAGCACTTGCTGGTCGGAAGTTTGGGGTTTCGCTGTAGTAATCATTTGGTGGTAGACCCCTCTTCTGCGACAACACATTTTGTCTATTGACTCGTTGATATAATTTTGCAACTATTAGTGCCATGCAGGCTTCCGCCTTTGGGGGAATTAGCGCTCGTCTGTCATCATATAGCGGACTGTTATACTAGGAGACGACTTACGTTCACTGAATGTGTTGGGATAAGAAGGTACATATGAATCATGGGCCTAGTAGGAATACAATAAAATATCTTTCATGCTGGCGTTGTGATCGAGTCATTCCTGGTGTAACACTGGGTGGGTAGGAGTAACGCTATCATCACTACATGTAAGACTGCCCCATCATCGACAACTGAGCCTGGCGAGGTATTCGACACACGGAGAGTTGTAGTCTCTTATCCTGAACGGGGTGTGTAATCATCCAGGGGTTGCTAGACTGCTCTGGACCTGCGCAGGTGAATGAACACGGACTAACCCCGCAATTCGGTGGCGAGCAAGCTGTGCGGAGTGACAAATGAAATGAATAGCGAAACAGTGATTCAATGTTTACTCTATTTGGTATGATTGCTCACCCACCGATGACTCACCGCTGGCTGATCTATTCAATTGGTTGGGTGCTGGACTGAAATAACGACGAATAAACCGATTATTCCCTACATCGGCCACACTGGTGGCTTGTGCGTCTGCTATACCAACTAAAAGAAGGTCAAAAAGCTTTTATAAAGTTAGACAGAGGGGGGTTTTACTGGACTGGCATGTACTAGGCAGGGAGAAAGAAAGTGATGCTGTACCGAATTTCAGTGTTGATTTGATCTTCCGAAAATGAATAAATGGCCCTGCGGCCCCCGACAGAGGGTAGTCTGGCTGATGTCCCCTCTCGATCCCAATACAAGGATCAATCCACAATCATAACAACAAAGTCAACTCGGTAAGTGAGGCGATCAATTCTTGGTGCACATTACTGATGGATACACAGGTCTACCAACCTTAAACAGCGACTTCCCTCAAGCCATTCACCGTGAGTTCCCCAAAACCCTGCATCACTTCCCTCAAACTCTTCCTCATTTTCCCCCGAACTCTTCCTTACTTCCCCCAAACTCATCACCACCTTCCCTCACTCTTCCTCACTTCCCCCACACCCTTCCTCATTTTCCCCCGAACTCTTCACCTCTTTCCCTCATACACTTCCTCACTTTCCCCCAAACTCCCCCAAACTCTTCCGTACTTCCCTCAAACTCGTCCCCACCTTCCCCCAAGCTCATTCCAACTTCCCCCCACACTCATTTTTACTTTCCCGCAAACTCTGCCCCACAGCCTCCCTCAAACTCTACCCTGCACTCCCCCCGCACCGGTCACTGTAACTACCTCTAAACTCGACATCGTGAATATCTACTAACCTCACATGTTTGATGACACCAGCTCGATGAATGTTCCATGACTACCCGATAGCAAAATCTGTAAGTCGTTCAATTTCCCACACACTTTAAACGAATCGGACCCGTTGCTAACCGCCTTAATTGCCACCCCCTTTCCGTTGAATACATACGGACCAAAATGTAAGTCAATCTACCTTGCAACATTTCCCCAACTAACATGCGATTCTACCATACACGTCCTGATCACTACCTTGGCAAATAATTCAATGGGCAAGTACGGAAAGCTCCTTTAACCAACTTCAAATTACCGTAGTTAACCGTTGGATCTCAAACCGCACCCTAGTTTTAATCAGCCCTTCTACCATCCCTACCCAATGACCCAGAACAAGTTAGTCACCCATCTATCCAACCTTTTCCGCGGCCTTTACCAACCCAAGAGCGCTGTACATAAGTGGGCTCGGCCCCCGGTTCGCTACTCAGCTTAATGTGCCCATGCCAGCGGGGTATATGTGCCAACCGTTGCTGGTTAACAGGTTTTCATGCATTGCCGGTACGCAACACAACCTCTCACCCCAAGACCTGACCGTCGGTAACCTCTCTCGTTCCAACAATGTGAATCCTTCGCGTGATCTACACTGCCAGTCTGCGTGCATTCGGACATTCTTTCTAGCCACTAGCCGCCGCCATTCAGTGTTCCTACTTTGTGCTCAGAGAGGCCTTGTTTCGTAGTTCACGCTCACTCCGGCAAGAACATGTCCTTCCTAGCAGCATTGTGAACGCAACTATATGCTAGCGGCCACTTGCTATATTTTCAGTGGTATTCAAGTACTCCGGGGCGTACAGCACAGAGTCTGACCCGCGTGATATTGACTCCTCGTGCTATCATCGAACATAAGGTTGTAGCAGTTTTCACGCTCCACTCTAGTCCTGACTTTCACCAGCTCCAATCAGAATCTCCTGGCACATTACAAGCTGACATACCCTAACCCAAACCATCCTCGACGTAGCCTTTCAGTTGTTCTATTCAAACTATACAAATGTGTATCATCAGTGACTTGGGCTTATTCATGAAACATCTCTACAACCATCATCAACCGACACGGACAACTGGTTAGTTTTCAACCCCACACTCGCATCCTCAGAGGCTGGCACAAACGTTCGAGGAGACCCATGAGTAATAGGCATCGAACAGGCCCTTTCTGACCAGCTATGTGCCAGAGTGCCGGTGAATGGGCCGTGAGGTGTTGAATCGCCTTGTGGCAGGATGTGTAAGTTGTGGCTGAAGCGGGAAGATTGGACTAACTTGGACCTGGGTGGCGGGTTTCACTGACCTACTAGGGTCTCCGTCTTTCTGTGGGGGGAATCATTGCGCCTAAACTCCTGGAGACACGGGAAGTGATGATTGAGTAAAGGCGGACCGGATCTCATGGCTTGCTGATACAGGTGATTAGTGTCAGTCTAAAATATAAAGAGACCTTCGTAGGGAGTCGCCGCCCGCAGTAATCATGATCCATTAGTTGGTCCGTGGCTTCTGGGGTGATCCGATTGGCAGCTATTCTTGACCCTCCCTTGTGTGAGCCTTTGCCCTGTCGGATGGCTGCTGACTAAGTATTCGCTTCTCACTGTATAGGAATTGCCTCCTAGATAGACCCTGATAAAGCAGCACTAGTAATAAAGTCCAAAGACTCCACTTCTTTTGGAGCAGTGGTACGCGGGAGCTTCCCATCCCGTCAATTTGGCGGTAGAGAACTTTCTACGAGGTGGCATTTCGTCTATGTCTGTTTTAATATCACCTTTTCGCACTTCTGATAGCTACTCGCTCGTTTCTCTGTTTCCCATTGTACGGTAATGTCCGGTGTCGCTTCTAGGGTAGGGTCGTTCTATTGTCGAAAGGTCACTGTAGCCCAACATTGGTTTTCGGTAATGGCGTGTTCGTTGCATCAATGGAACGGAAAGTCAATCGGCACTGTTATCAAGTGCATGTGCGTGTACCTGGTTACAACAGTAACTGACCAATAGGACTTCCAAGTCCTTGACAACCCCACGGTAGTACCAGCAGTGTAGCACACACTCGGGGCGTTGACTAAATGTGGCTTCACAAGGGTCAAACATTGCAAAGACATCCCGGGATGGACTGGCTTTAACTCGGGCTGGCTGTCACCTTACACAAAGCGGCTTAATCATTACAGATATTTTCTAGTACACATTAGAGTACGATTTGTACATTCACTGTATGTGGTCGACTGCTTGTTGAGGAATGTTATACAGGATGCTGCAGACTGTCAGGCCGATGGCATAACCTCTACAAGACAATGACTTCTGGTTCCGAATAAACTCGCGTTGGCATTGACCCGCCGAATTTCGCATCACTCGCCATCTGTATACAGGATGCCTCGAAGTGAACTACCAACATTCCCCAACTCCGTTCTGTCATCAGTCACCATAATGACATTCATGCTACGTGGGTTATTCCTTTAGGGTTATTCTCAAAATGACGAAAAAAAAATTGCCACATGACTCGACATTCCTAAAGAAAAGCGGAAAGTCAAGTCATGTTTGGAATGACTAAAAAAAAAAGAATAAAAAAAAAGTCATATCTGAGGACTTGTGGTTCCCGAAAAGTAGCGGAACTGCAAGAGTAGATTGTCAAAAACGAAAAAAAGCACCAAGAGCAAAACAGGAAACTGAAACAAAAAGAAAAAAGAAACTAAGCAAAGCAAAAAAAAAGAGAATCAGGTCGAAAAGTGGAAGAGCAAAACAAGAAACTGAAACAGAAGATGCGGATAGAGAAAATGAGAACAAGACAAAGCAAAAAGAAGTGCAAAACAAACATAGAAAATAAAAAGCAAGAGAAGAGAAAAGAAATAGCGGATTCAACAAAATGGGAGATGAAATTAATGAGAAGAAGAAATAAAACGGCCAAAATATTCCGGACGGCGTCCTATTTATATTGGGAAATAGTGGGTCTCCCGATCTCTCAAGTCGCCCCCTCGTGACAATATTCAAGTTGTGAACAATTATCGATTACCTCGGAACGGTCTAATTTGTTGAAGAAACTGCAGAGAGTCCATCAACAGAAGTACAGAGAGGGTGGTGGAATTTGTGAGTCGATGGGACGATATCTGCGTACTAGTGTCGTGGTTGTGGCGTTGTGATTTCCTATTTCAGACGTGACACCGAACAGGGGTCCTTGATTCGAGATTGATAAGATAATCTACTTAGCTTGGTCCCACATTTCTGTACCCTTTGATTGCCCCGCGCTAACCCTTGGGGAGTTGACGTTTGTGGATTCATTTCGTTAGAGCGCCAATCGATTGTTGGACGGAAAACCAGACGACAATTTCAATTAACACGACAGATGTCGATCTGTCGCAATGGATTCTCCAATGCTGAGGCTTTACTCAAAGATCGTTCACATGTGTATATGTGGTAACCGTCAAAGTTCTTCATTCGAATGGGCGGTCTATGGGCCCATTCCAGAGATGCTGAGTTGGTGGGTCGTTACGACATAATGTTGAAGTACACATTTTACATCTAGCGTCTTTTCCCTATTAGTCGTAGAGCATGGAGGAGAGAAATATCCATCATTAGAAATGAGTATATCTCAATGATCATTCTGTTGACTTTCTTGAGGTATTTGTGCAGTAGCCACCGTCAAGGCGGCCGGGCACGTGCAGTTTTTTTTTCTGGGTGGCGAGGTTATATTTCTGATGGGGACCGCTGTACCTAAATCTCCAAAGTTATTAATGGGAAGTGCTTGTATTCCCCGCGTCTGCATCGAGTACATAATTGCTGACAGTGGATTAAACCAGACATAGATTCCGGTCAAGGTAGCTAAAGTCTTGGTTGGCCTTGAATTACATCGCAAGTTGATCCCAGGGATGTGTTGTCGATTTGCACATTGGCCATGATTATAGCTGCTACGGGAGAGAGCGGGGAGGAAATGGCAGGACGGGGAGGAACTACTAGCGTAGTCATCCTCTTCAGGCCCTACCAAAGGAAAATCCAATCAATCATTCACAAATCCCCACTCGCTGGCCATACCTATTACCAGGCAGTCAGTGTACAGCCCAGATAATCCACACAAACAACCCAATGACCTCAATTGCATGAAAACAACATCCCCAACGCCTATCCTCAGTAAAAAATGGTTCTAGCGGCAGTACCATAATTTGATGTCATCCACCTACCAGTAGTGTTTTGGTCTCGGCGGAATGCCTTTTCCGCACTGTGTGCATAGAACGACTATCATCCTTGTTCCACTACTTGTTGATGGCACATCGTCTTTGGATTGTGAGCAGGAAAGAGACGATGGACTAACGGCTTTGAAAACTTGATTAATTAAGAAGAGGAAAACCTAACAAGGGGTTTCCAATTCAGTCCACTATAAACAACAACGGACAGGACCAAATATACCCTAATGCAATAACCCCGACAATGTATATGCCGGCCATACCATAGCCGTTCGACATCGTCTCAATTTGGACATGCGAGGACTGATGTGACGTCGGTGACTGTGAGGGGGGGGGAAACAACCATCTACTGGTTAGAGGCCGGGGGTTTGAAAGTAGTGATTGTTTCCTAGGTCCATACATCAAGATTACATTGAGTTGTTGCTTCAATATACATTTGAGCTGAACCATCATACGTTCTCGCCAATTGGGGTTGGTACATGCTTTTTTTTCAGACACTGCGACTAGACTCTCCTGTTGTGAAAACACGATAATACTTAGCCCATATTGTCGGACTCTCGTAACAACAACGAATAGAACTTATCCATTATAGACTCAGTGCATGCTGTAGTAGAAAGCCCCAAGTTTATATATATATATATTTCTTATCATCAGCACGCCAACTTGCATCACAGATGGCTGAGCCATGGTATCTCAAGTCTAGTTATCCCGTGGCGTTCCCTCCTGATCCACTTTTTTTCCGCGATGACAACTCTTTCCATGAGGCCATAGTTTAATATCCTGACATTACGCCCGACTGTTCTCCTTGCACAATTCGCGAACACGAAGACCCATCGTCACTGCTTACCCGATGAAACGAAGAACATTGAAAGCTCGCGATGCCCTCAACTCAAAAGAACACGTCCCTGAGCAAACAAGAAGGAGCAGATGGTGTATTACCCATTGTTGAAGACATGCCGTTTGGAACTTAGAAAGACGTCCTAGAGCTTTTACTGCTTGCTGTGAACGGCGCTTTTTACATTAGAGGGTTCAAATGTCGCCAGGTGGTCGGTGGCAAACAAACGCCCGCCCCAAACCCATATTTAGAAATTGTTTCGCCATCTGACGTCGTTGCGGATTGTTCTTTTCCGGATGAAGTTGCTGGGGCGTTGTTCCCGGAAGGGGCGTACTTTACAAGACCCCCAAATATTATAAATGCCGAGGATTCAGACTACTATTCCGATGACGAACATACACCGCCACTTTCGCGTGATCAGGCCCGAGGTTTTCGACATCAATTAGCTGTCGATCGATTTCAGAATAACCCGGTATACCGGGCGTTTCACTTGACCGTTGCGCGAATGTTTGCACAGCAATTAATGAAAGATCTGGAAATTTTGAAGCAAGTCAAGCCAACTGAACCCACCCCTGCCATTTCAAAATGTGCCAAATGGGCTCCATCACAAGGACGGTCACACGACAAAAATGCCTTCATCGTGTTAAGCATCGCCGAAGCAATGTTCCCTGAAGTCCTTTTTGAGGGTGAGCTTGAAGAAGCTGACTTCCCGGAGAAAAGTGATGCGAGAAGAAAACGATATCTTTGGTTAGCACAGATGAGATATGGCAAGGTTTTGTCTTGCCTCCGGAAACTACAGCCTGGCATTCGGGTACTTGATCTTCAAAATGAAGTGCGGAACCTACATTGCAATACTGTCTCTCAAACCGACCTCATGATCTGGGTAGAACAATTTGGACAAATTGACCATGACAGGTTTTGGGACAACATTTTGTGGCTCCACAGCGGCCAATTTACTCGAGACGTAGACTCATTACCTACACCAGGGCAGATTGCGAGAGCTACTACCGAGGGCGGATTTCGTCATAATATTATGGCTACTGTGATCTGGCGAAGGCTTGAGAGGGATGCAAGGACATCTGGGAGATTTGAGCCAACAATTTGTGTGTGCGATGCCCAACCTGATCGATTTCTGCCAAGATGGCCGCTCTTGATCCTCACAAGAGCTTTTACTGTGGAGTATGGACACACTGAGGGCCTTTCAGCTTCACTTTCGGCGCGTTTCTTGGAAGAAGGTTCCGCGTTGGATGCGTCTTTTTGTGTCCTGAATTTCGGTGGACGGTTTTGATAAAGTCGAGGAGATTCTTTTTCTGAGATGAAGGACGAAGGAAATAATTTTCACACTGTCGATACTCGAAAGCCGACAACTAAAACCTTCTACGGCGACCGATTTTTGATTTTATTGCTGGATCGGCTACAGGCCAAAAACACCAGGACGAACCTGGACCCCGCGGAGTGCCTTCGAGCCATGCTGTGTATAGACCCTCTCGGTTTTTTGTATTTTTGTCTTTTTCATTTGTAATTTTTCACCTGGCTCTTTGTTTGGTCTTGGGAGGACCTCTATACTCAGGCATTACTCGCAATTGCCGACCACTCAACGGAGGATACTGGGATGCCGACTTCATTTTGGCCCGACGTTGCATGGAGAGCCGTCGTATTAACAGTTAGATCCAGTTGGGTAGACGTAAGATAAAGCAACAACAACAACAACGAGTTAATCCTTTGGGGTTAATTATGGAGGAGTGAACAACGGTACTGGAGACCTTGAACTGCCTTGGTAAAAGCACCGAAAATCAAGTTGTTAATTCCCCTCTATGATCCTTTAAACGTAGCACAGCTGTGAGCATCTGTGTCGACGAAAAAACAACGCAACAAAATAGGCGACAAAAAATGAACCACACAAAATATGGAGGAGGAGAGACAGAATAGGGCTAGAAAACTAAAAGAACAACCAGAATTAAAGAGAGAGAGATACACTTATACACAGCAAAGATGGGACACAAGATCATTGAGAAAACTGAGAGTAACATGATCAATGGTCCAAGAAGTACAGGTCTACGAACTTTCAATCACCTTGCTCCAGTATATTTTTCCACTAACCGCCTGAATACTCGGTTGACATACATAAGGGTTGGGGTATATATATGCAAGTCGGAACTGTTGCAAAGGCATCGGCAGGCCAACAGTCTTCAAATCGGGCTCTCTATGGTCTGTGATGAAGCGGATTCATCACAAGAAACTTCAGAGAATAGGCATGACTGTAAGACATGCGTTTTAAACGTACTTATTGAACTGTATATTGAACATGTTACAAGGGATGCAATGTACAACAAAGACGAAGATACAATATCCACATGGCTATTGAACCTAGCCGCCGAGTCATCTTGTGGTTGCATGAAACAGCCAAACTTAAACAGCGAATCGTCCGTAAACACGACGCAACCCCTTGAATTTCCAACATGCGCCAACCCCTCCCCCTCACAAAACACCACTATGCTATCCATTATCCATGGGTTATATTTTTAGGGTTAATCTCAAAATGACGAAAAAAAATTGGTTGTATGACTTGACATTCTTAAAAAAAGCGGAACGTCAAGTCATGTTCGAGGGCTTGTGGTTCCCGAAACGCAGCAGAATTGCAAGAATTGATTGTCGAAAACGAAAAAAGCACCAAGAGCAAAACAGGAAACCGAGACAAGAGTAAAAAAGAAGGAAGGGAAAGCAAAAAAAGAAGAGAATGAGGTCCAAAAGTCGAGAAAGAGAGCGAAACAAAAACACGTCGATGAATCGGAGAAGGCAACCAGGTAGAAAAGACCAGGAAATTCGTAAATCTACGAACGGAAGACTATGACGGCGGTTGTCGAGTTTCATGGTCGATTCCAGTTCGGTACCTGCGAGAATGGTGTTAGTTCTGAATAATCTGGGGGGTCAACTTAGCTGGTAGATATATTGTGGTTGTAGTGTCGACAGTTCTTTCAGTGGAATATCACCTTAACATCCCCTAGTTTGATTTCATGTACCGGGACTCTTTGAGCAGCGGCGGCCAGACCGTCGTTACTCACAGAGAACCCTACCAGACTTCCACGGGCCCATGGAGGTCTGGCGGTACAGACCGCCCACTGTACCTGATATATAAGCACAAAGTAGAATAAGATGTTAAGCTCAGCGAGCTCCCAAAGGAACCATGATATTCCCATCTCATCCATCCCCATAATTCTCAACGCCTCATGCCCAGTTGATCGCAGACCCGACCAACCATCACAATCCGATCCAGAAGGAGAGGTGCGGCTCAACTAACTGGTGATCTAGACGGTGAGGTCTTCGGCTTGCGACTGGCGCATAAGGGTGTCATCGAATATATGGGGATATACCGTGTCTCGCCAGTGACCAGCCGGCCCGTGGGTCATCAAGCACGATGTAATGTGTCGTAGTGTTGAGTTGTTGTCGGAGTGTCGTCGGGTCTAAGTATCATGAGGTCTAAGTGCTGTCGAGTCCCAGGATCATAAGATCGTCGGGTGGTAGTGTCGTCGGGTAGAAGTGGCGCCGGGGCGTCGAGTGGCCGACTCGAAGTGTCGTCAGTTGCTAAGATCGTAATATCCTCGGCCGGGAGTGACGTCGGGTCGAAGTGGCGTCTTGTCATCGAGTCGTGGTGCCGTCGGATCGTAGTGTCGACGAGTTGTGGTGGGGTAGTGTCGTCGGGTCAAAGGATCGTCGTTGCCGTTGGTGTATAGAGCCTTTTGGTTAGTAAAGGGCGCGGATAAATGTGAATAGGTTGGTGACTCACTTGTTCTATTGCGGTGGGTCCGGATAGCAGAAGGCTGGCGTCAAACTAGGACATGATATATTTACCACCGGTTAGCCAGGGCCAAGAAGGGTTGATTAAAATAGATTTGTGTACTTGCCTTTTCCGTTCCATCATTCACCAAGTCAGATATCAGGGCGTGTATGGTTGAAGACTATGTTAGTTTGGGGAAAGGATGTAGGGTGCATTGACTTACTTTTCGTTCATAATGGACTCGATGATAACAGAGGAGTGTGTAGGGCAGTTAGCATTGGGTCCAATTCTTTAGAAGTGGGTGGGGAGGTGAACAACTTACAAATTTTGTTATCGTGTGATGGTGAGGATGTTTCGAGTTGGTGACCTGAAAGCTATGAGGTTAGTAGATATTCACAGGGTGGGGTTTGGGTGGAAGTGAGTGAAGTGTTTGGGGGATGTTGTGAAGTGTTTGGGGGATGTTGTGAAGTGTGAGGGTGATGTGGTGAAGAGTGGAGAAATCTGAAAGGTAACCTGCTGCCGGGACCCCACACTACTTGTACCCATTCGCCTGATTGTATTGCGGAGTCATTGCACTCCATCACTTTCCTTCTCTTCTACCATGAACTCACAATCAGTCAAAAGCCCGCTTTTTCGTATTATACCAAAGCTTTCTACATTCCATGTAAGTGCTGAACCAGACGCACACACCACTTCTGTGGCCGAGATAGGCAATACTTTCCCCCTCCCCGAATCATTGTCGTCCAGCAATCGACCAATAGAATGAATCAGCCATAGGCGAGCAATTCGTCGGTGCGTGGCAATGCCCCTTGTAATAACTGTTAAGTCACTGTTGGATTATTCTCTCGTTTTCTCCCCCCAGTCAGCTTACTGACTAGGAAACTGTGGGTTTTACTCCATATTCATCCAACTTCGTAGGTACAGATCACTTTGGCGCCCTTTCCACGAGTATCCGCCGGATGCCATTTGTGGGACTGTTTCTGTCACTCACATGAATACATACACGCCCCTAAATCCAGGCCCCGCAGCCCAGTGTCCGCGTGACGACAAGTTAGTTGTCTACCGTTTTTTTACGCTGCGTGTACACTTGAGCAGCTGAAACAACTGTGGTAGAATCTCGTGGTGAACTGTCGCGCGAGAAATCTCTTCCAACCTTGCCACTTATGGCAGCGCGTGGCTCCAAAACTATAGACTTTATCGCGCGATTCAGTATTACAGCCTGCGACTCTCCGCCTGTCATCTACCTCGTCAGGCCCAGTTGTCAGTGATGGGCCAGTCTTCCGTGTAGTGGTAATAGATTTACTACTACCTACTCAATGTTTACCAGGGAATGGCTTAATCCTGAAGTGAAAATGCAACACTTTTTTATTTAATTCTCCCGGTGATCCTAGTTGTCTGTGGTTTCTTGTTCCTGAGACATTCAGTCAACGAGAGCTGTCTGCTAGTGTGACAGCATACTAAATAGTGACACACAGGAGCGAGTTTCTTCCAAGGCGGCAGCCAGCACCAGACTACCAGTTGCATAATTATAATGACGAACCCATCAACTAAATGTAATCCCCCAGAAAGGTTATATGTGATGCAACGATTACTACAGCCACACCTCGCGCTTCAACTAGCCGATTTCTATTTTTCCCTTGGTCATAACCATACGCCAGGTCCACATCCGGACATTGTGACATACATCACCAATTCGAACGGGATCATAGTTGTTCTGTACACACAGTGCGGCAGAATGATTTGAGGGTAAGCGACAAACAGGCCTGTATAGCTGTCGGCACTTGAACGACATATACTGATCCTTCTGCCGCCTGGACCATTTTATTCTTATAGTCGGCAGTCGTGATCTTGTTGGTGCCCAGATTCGGTGATTGGCTAGTTTGGTGGGAGTAACTGGCCAATCAGAGGGCGGGTGATGCGCCCATTTACTGGTAATCGGTATCACCTGTAAATGTGAATTGGTGAATTACTAGTGGGTACCATTTCTGCCGACGCCGGGCAGCAGAGTCTGGCCAGGTGGTTCCTGGCCCCCCAGACTTGTCCCTTCACTTTTCTCTCACAGTGGTCATAACAGTGAACAATGTGGATAGTCACTGACGCATCTCTAAACTTCAGTGGCAGAGTATTTCCGCCTACCGACGCCTTTACCTACCTTGGCCCTAAGCTATGTACGCACTCACTTCACCCTCGTTACTGATGTAGTAAACCCAGGCGTGTACAGCTTCACTGTTCTTTCTCGGGGGGTTCTCGTAGTTGAATTACAGCAGTCACTCCTCCCAAGGCTCGGGGTTTTTACTAACGACACACCCTGTTTCTACTCACCTTCCATGGTCCCGCAACCCATTGTACATGATTTCTTGAACTCAAAATCCCAGAACCTTCTAGCCCCGGACCAAATGACCCAAAATACATTCAAAATTTACATGTACGGCGCTAAAGACCGCATATTCTTCCATGTCCCCTCAAGCTCTAGTAGCTAGCCAATATGCTCCCACCTTCTACATTTTCACTGTCAACCGCCTGTCTAGTAAATACCACGAAACGGAACGCACCCTTTTCCGGAAATCTGTAACTGTCGGTAAGTGACGCACGTGGCGAGTAGGAGAATTTAGATCGCGAAAGATCTACTTTTTGAGCATAAATACTCAGGTTTCGCTGATTCCTGGATGACTCTTTTGGTCTGCTTTTTTGCGTGATCATCTTCTTCTCGTCGGTGTAATCGCCCGTTTTTGGGTTGTCCACAATTCTATTTCTTGCTTTGTTGTTCTCATTCTTATTCTTTCATTTTGCTCTATCGTCTCTCTTTCTTTTTTTTCTTGTCTTTTTCTTATCTGTTCCTTTGCCTGTCTTTCCTTTGCCTGTCTTTCCTTTGCCTGTCTTTCCTTTGCTTTACTTTCCTGTACCTCTCTTTTCTTTTATCTCCTTCCGTTACATCTCGTACTTTTTACTTTCTTTCCTCTTGGTCTGTCCTATTCTCGTTTCTCCGTTTCTTGTACTATCCTTCCTTTTCCGTCCAATTTCCCATGATCTTATATGATGTTTTTCGCGATACAAGATGAACTTGAAGAGCTTGTTGTATTCCAAGATCCTAAACAAACAGAAAACGCCGGATTAACCTTCCAAACTTATGCTTAGTTCCAACATAAGAAAACTGACACCAATGATACACCCAGTCCGTCATATGCGTATTCCTCCTCGTGTTCAATCTGTACCTAGCTCGTTTGGCTAGCCTCTGGCCCAACCCTGTCCTTATATCACAATAGCCCGACGCGTGACCGCTATCTAAGACGCTGCTTGACAGCATCACACAAGTTATACTTAGACGATTAGATCTTCGCTAGATTAAACAAAAGGTCATGTTTTCATGCTGCAGTAAGTTACAGATAGGCGGGTATTTTTTGGAAACACCAGTCCTCTAAACTAGTCGATAGAATCCATAATTCCTTCTCCCTCTGTTCCTCTATGTACGAGGGGTTCCTAAAATCTTTTATTTCGACGCTCAGCTGTACTGAGTTATCTAGAACTTGGGCTAAATATGCTGGTGTCTACAAGAGTTGTTTTCTCAGTCAATTCTCGCGTCACTCGAGGCGTTAATCGTCAAGGTATGCTGCACATTCTTTACGGGATCTAGCAAACTACCGTTCTATGGAACTCTACGAGAATATCGTCTTGTATTTTCGGCTAGGTTGGTTTCAAGTTTGATCATCATGTTCTCCGAACTTTTCCGGCGCTAGGAGCAACTTTTTCATGATGTGCCGTCACCCCTATGTTATGTGTATTCGACAGTGGGATCAAACAATGTCCATCTCACAAGTCTTTTGACCTTAACTTAATGTTTGCGCTACAAACTGAGGTAGACAAAAGTTGTGATTTGTATGAAGTAATAATACAGTATATATGTTTGTACACACTTCTGTCCTTGGTAGACTGCAACATGTAATGTTTGTAGTATTCAATCTGGTCATCCAGTGAGCCAAATTCTCATTTCAGTCTCATTCATGACAATCGACAAAGACCCTACTTTAGCACAACAAGCAGAAATTGGAGGCAGTTCTACAAGAGTCTGTACTTGGTTAAATGTCATTCGTACATCTTCAAGGCAGGTTTTCTCAGGTGCCTAGCTGCCGGGCCATGCAGCGTCTCCACTCCGGCTACTCATTCGAACAGCTGCTGCCAATATCATTTGTGGTGTGCTAGAGGGGCTTGCCGTGAACGGTATGTGAACTACTATCTACGCATGAATATTACAATGCTAATGAACAAATAGACTGTAGAGGTTACGCGGTGTGGCATCCTGATTGACTTAAGCAATGCGCCAAGGGTGTCCCAGATACAGCGCTGCGATGCGACCAAAGGCGAGAACCGGATATGGCAGGCAACGTCTTTTGTTGCCCCTGAAACGGTACACACATACCGGCATGATCTAGAGTCCTTTTGGTAGACTCTAGTGTATGTATGTATGATGCCATATGGACCCAGGCCATGGGCACACGACAATGGGCATCCGTTGGACCACTGGACATCCCTCGACAACTCCAATCTCACTGCTGCGAAGCTTGACCTTATCGTCAACTTCGGGAACAGTGAATACAGGATCATGCACCCAGTGTACAGACGTTATGAGTCTGGCATTGTTCGGCTGCGTGACTATTTGTTCCGGGACCAGCCAGATCACCATTGTAGCTTGCAAAAGGGGCATTTTGCACAGTGGGCGTCGGCAGGCATTTCGGCCACTGAAATCTCCAAAGGAGTTTTAAGGATCCTCTGGGATTAAAGTTGGCGGGTGCTGTCACCCGCCTCTGGGATACCCATGACACCAGTCATATTCCGGACTTCTAGACATCGTCTAGAATTCAAGTTTCCGGGTGGCTTTGACTGGGGTTGTTGATTTGCACATGGAGTAGTAGAGTGTTGCCCACGATCGGTGGGGTTGAACTTTGGTGCTGTCAATATATTGTGGCCTCTTCTTCGCAGTCTGGTGGGGGTTTCGCACGTCTTGAATGTCCGGTTTTCCGGTGAGTTTTATAGCTGAAAAATAATTCATGTTTCGAGAGTCACCTCCATCTTTACGTTATCACGATGATGTGAATGTATGTATTTGCGTATCAGTTTTATCAACTTCATGGGTAGGAATGAGCTTAATGATAGCAAGAACGGGTCTAGACTAAACCAGGGTAAATCTGTCTACCATGGGCATTACGGAGATATCCGCCATGCATGTCGAAAGATAACGGTCGAAATATTCGACATTTGGCCGTTCCGTTTACATTGAAATCTAATCACCTCTCGCTCGCGTCATTGACAAGCTAACTCCTATGGTGACCAATGAGCTTACTGTTTTCGTGATATCCGGATGTTTTGAATCTTGCATCATGCTGTAATTTTTAATTTGTGGTGGAAGGGTTCGGAAGCCCTAGGTCGTATGACGTCATTGATTGTATTCACATTAGAGCTGCCGGTCTCTGGCCTGTCTGATGGCCGACAAGAGTTCCACCTGTGTCCCATAGACCACGAACCGATAATATGAAACGTTGTCAATCTAAGCCTTGAGTCTCCGAAGTTGTCAGCCGGTAGCTCATTTGTGATTCGATATAACCACGATGCAACCAGACATTCCATTGGAAATGATTCCTCCTGGTCCTTCAGGGCTACTTCCCGAAAGCTCGCTGGTGCGCGGGCTTGGATTCCATTTATTCGGTCGTTGACGCGGTTCTTTTACGTGGCCAATCACGACTTGCATAAAACACATCTGTCATCTCAGGTGTAGATGTGTCAAAGCCGACGTGAACTGCCGGCTTATAGAAAGCCGTAGCGGGAAACATGGACTCTTTTTACTAGCGCACGTGTGAATCCCGATCTAGCTAGAACAGAATTGGCGGTTAGGGGTTCGCGGACGAAGACCCTCGATGACCTTTGCCGGGGATATCTATCGTCACGATCCTCGGTCCAATCCGCCCGGCCGCTCAAGGATCCAATACTCACAACTACTAGGCATACACCTATCGGAATCCTCCATATCGTGGATCCGATGAAGCCGCTATCCCGGACCGTCCAACAAGGGCCACTCGCGCGGGTTCCCTGCCCTGGCGCTTTGATATTGGTGGTGACTCCCTGGGGTCCCCGTGCGTCTGGGACGTCACAAATCAATGAAACATGACATCACGCCAAGCCACGATGTTTGTTGCCGATGTGTCTACACTACCGGATTTACAGAGCTTATCATCTGCAAGACATATCTTCGTTCAATGACTTGGTAGGCTTGGGAGACAGGGGTGCCGGAAGTATCCAAAAAGGTGGGTCAAATATTCGTTTTAAGCGGATAATTCCTGATATTCGGTATGCGTCTTTCCGTTAGACTGAATCTCATCCCAGATATTCCTCATTACAGTTCTACAGCACGACCCACGACATCGAAAACTATGTCCTTTGATCCCACATAGAAGATCCTAACACGCGGAAGCAGAGAATATTATTGACAAGAGCTTATTAGCCTCCTTGGAGATGTCGACCTTCCATCTTAACTCTAGGTTTTAAAGAAGCAACCGATAGTCTCGATTTTAAAAGGAGAAGATTCTGTAGACTAAGAAAGTTAGAGGAGCACGGGGTTAACCGTCTATTTTCTACAGCTACATATCGGTCACTGCTAGGGTTATAGACAAAGGGTTAATACAGATTACGGCGAGAGTTGTGACGTCAGTGATTTTTCAACGACAATCATGCCGTCCATAAATGTATGCCAGTAGGGGTAAGAGTCAATATTCCTGCTTCTAAGCATGTGCCCTAAATTCGACTGTGTTGTCTTCACCATTCCGGGATTTCCTTTTTCTCACTCTCTCCATCTATTTCTTCATCCAACTTGACTTTGATTTCATCAACAAACAAGTTTTTCCATCTCCATTTTGTCTTTTGCACCTGGTGGATAACCTATTTTGACTATACACTCTTAAGACGATAAAATGAGTTGTATTCAGCGAGTCCCTAATGTTGACCTGTCCAGCTGCCTGGCCATGCAACATCAGCGTTTCGCCCAGATGCTGAAACGCACGCCTTCCATGACAGTCACTACTAATATGCTGAATGAGCTTGACCCTAACGGTATGTGAACTGCTATATAAGCTCGAGTATGCCAATGCTAATTGATGAATAGACTGTCATGACCTGACGAAACAGTTTCTATACGACCTTGGGACCTTCTGTCATGCGGCAGCCTCCCAGTATGGCATGCCCGAGGTTGAACAACTTCGCCACCTGGTTCATGTCGTGACCGTATGCAAGTGGAGTGTTTTTGACGTACTCCTTGCCTACTCTCTTTGTGTCGACCCGGTGCATATATTTCTCTGGGTGAGGGTGGCCGACGCAATCCGGGCATTTTTCCGGGCCCGTGACTGTGGTGTCAATGGAGAACCAGGCATGGGACACCCGAAAATCGACAATTCCCTTGACGCAGAATATCAACAGATTGCCACCCGATTGGCATACGCAGTTGTCGATATCACGTCATTTGTTGATGTATACTTTGGTCACTACCGTCCCCTCTCCGCGCAGGTTCACTCGTCCTGAGGACCCCAGAAGGTGCCGCCGTACCGGCAACGCGGGGTATTATAGCCGTTGAAAGGTATCAGTCCAAAGGTTTATAAAGAACGAATGATTTTTTTCTTGATCCTAACGACGAGGGAGTTGCGACAATTCCTCCCGACTTTATGTTCACGGTGGGCGGCGAGACAGCAGTTACATCTGTGGGCCGTTCACGAGAGTTCCAGAAGCAACGGGCCTGCCATGGATCTGGGTTTTGTGATGGATGGACATCAGGAGCCTGCTGAACTTCGTGAAGGAACCCAGTGGCGTCATACGCTGGTGCCGGGGATAGTACGGGCCGATCCTACTACGGATGAAACGGTGGCAGTATTAGACTTGGCAAAAGAAGTAGCTCAGATATTCAACGTCAATCCAAACAGGCACTACATCTTTGGGTTCACACTTTGTGGACCTTTCATGCGTGTCCTGCTATTCGACCGTTTGGGTTGTATCGGGTCATCCCAGTTCCACATCCACTTGGACTCCAGGCGTTTCATTTCTGTAATGCTGGGGTTTCTGATGACGTGTGACATCTGGCTTGGTGTAAGTCTCTGTGGACTTTTAAACGAATTCGCGTTGCGGAGCGTGCCTCCACCAGAATGCACCAGTGACATGTATGTTGCCGGTGTTCCTCGTCTCCCCCTGGGCGTTTTACAAAATCGCACCACCCGGGCCACAGAACTGGTTGATGGGAGTGGTGTCTGGCGTTCGCCTGTTGTTGTAAAAGACAACTTAATGCCCATGAAATTGTTGTGGGAGGGTCGGTGGTTCCAATAGCTCCGGAACCGCGGGATAACCTCCCCCAATACCCCAAAACTAGTCTCCTGCGGTAATATCTCTCTGAACAACAAAATAAATAATGTTCGGGGGCAAGCACGCCGGGGGGTGGATGCTACTCAGGGCCGAGTGATGAGGTTTGTTGATGGATTGAATGATGATATCATATTCCACCGTAATCTAGTTCACCGCTGAGTTGTCACGGAGGAAGCAAGCACCCCGATAGTTGACATGGAAAACTACACGAGGCTTGCAAAAGGGGCATTTTGAATAATGGGCGTCGGCAGGTATTTCGGCTACTGAAATTTACGGAGGAGTTTTAAGAAGCCTCTGGGCTGAAATTTGGCGGATTACATGCACCGCCACCAAGATTGATACCAGCTGTACATGAGAGTTTCCAAGATCGTCGCAGATAAGGGTTCCTGGCTGATTTTGAGTGGGGTTGTTGATTTGGAGGTGGCGGAAGACAGTCCTGCCTGTGATCGGGGAGGTTAGCATTTTATATTGTGAATACACTAGTTTTTTGTTTTGGGTACTGTTATGGTGGGATCCTTGGTGAGACTTGGTCAATCTAACATGAGCAATTTGAGGATGAACTGGATGCTGTTGTCGGACATCCCAACTGAAGGCCGATGACATCCCAGTATACTGGCACTAATTGAGTACCGTCATTGTTCGATACAATTAAAATACATACTAACCAATAACTAGACTAGATCTTTCCCATAACGTCACGTCCCACGTTCCCTACCATTTTGGACACAACCAGGATCAAAACGGCTACCGTACCACCATAACCAGTTACACTACCCCTGTCTCTACTGTCACGCGCGGCACACCCACGTCGACCATCAGATCCACATGGCAAAGCCAAAATTCACGTCAATGTCCACGCCCCCACCCTTAACGAACGCACAGTCCTTCTTCCAAACTAAATATCCCGACTATACTCGCCGGAACGCCTCTCATCCGGGCGGCCTCTAGCTCTATCTTCATCATGCATATTTCACCAGACGTCAATCTTACCAGCAAAAAGGATTCATAGCCGAGCTCCGCAATACAATAGAAAACATGTTTTTCCAAGAAACTCTAGCCTAGTTGTTCCTAGAAACAATACGACACGGAAAACCGCTTTTATGGCTATCAATCCAAGCAATCCCACAGACACCCCCCTAGCAATACAATCCGTCGGCGTCTATTATATGTAAGACACGGCATAACTTTTCGCACGCGTGCCTTCTCCCTTTTCCCTCTTTATTTTGCCCCCACCATTGCTTTTACACCTTAGCTGCGGACTTCCGCATTTTCCTGCTTGTTTCCTGTTTGTTTTTCTTATCACTATCTCAAAAAAAATGACGGGCCTGGCAAAGTCCGCAGGGAAGAGACATCGTTCAACACCTGCTTGTGCGAGGTGTCATCGGTTGAAACAAAAGGTATGTACCGATCTACCATCAACTACGGGCAGATGCCGCGTCGTCAATCCCGTCACCTGTCAATCTAGCACCCGGCAATCCAACAATCCGCGAAATCCCGTAACACGATATAATCTAACACTTCCAGTGTGACCGCGCCACACCAAAATGCCGGCGTTGTGTCCTTTCCGGCGTCGATTGTGTGGCAATTAACCGCCAAACAGCCGCTGAAGTACCTCGAAGGTATGTAAATTCTCCTACATCTCCCTATCGGCAGATCTCCGACGGTCGCTGAAATCCGTGCGCAAAGTACAAATTCTCGTATAGTTTGCCCCTGTAAACGAGCTCACGGGCCTTATTTACCTGCGCCATTTGCCCCGCTTTTCTCCGTCCTGTTGTTCGCTTTTTTCCTGCCCCGGACAAATTTCACCGATTCCCCGTTCTGGCATATCCTTGGCAAGAACCAAATAGCTAACAACCTTGCTAGTCCCCTGCAATTCTTCGAACAGAAACTCGCGGAGCTAAGGCGTGTTAATGCAGCAAATACCCCTTTGGGAAGAAATCTTGAAAATGACGTCTCTCGGCCGGTAGATGCTGTACGACCTGGTGTAGGACGACAAGTATGGGACGACAAGGCTGATTATGAGACGGTGGTTGGACTTGCGCAGTTGACGTTTCTTTCAAAGAGTACGGCCAAGATCCTGGAGAGTCAGTATCCATTGGTTAACCGGTCAAAGCTGTTTTGTGGGTCTGATCGGCCACCGTTTAATATTGCGGTACATGGAAGTTTTTCCGATGATGCGGCGGCATCGAGACTTGTTGGAAGGCCGTTCTCGGCAGGGAGTGTCCCGGTGCCGGGAATTCAGATACCGGTGCATATTGGTCAGCGGTTGTTGGGGAATTACATTGAGAATATTCTCCCGACAATGCCGTTCGTCGATGTGGTAGATTTGAAACGGTGGTTCATCAAATTTTATAATCTCCCCCCTCAACCGGATGTCCCTTCACTGGGTTCTGAACCCGAAAATATCGCGGGGTTCATGATGGCACTTGTCATGGGGGCCAGTTCCCTGACAAGTAAAAACCATGAATTCCACAAGGTAGCGGCACTTTGTGAGTCGTTATATGCAGAGGCTATGAAGTGGGCGGATGAATTGATTCGCCCGTGTACCTTGAATAGTCTACGGTGTTTATTGATGCTCAGTCAACTCACCCGGGCGTTACCATATGTCGCCAATATGACGTATATTGCGTCCGAGGCAGTTCGAATGGCGATTAGTTTGGGTCTTCACCAAGAGATGGATGTGGCTTCTCTGGAAGGTAGTGAGACGCCTGAGCGGAGAAGGCGGTTGTTTTGGGCGACTTATCAGCTTGATCGGACTGTGGGGTTATGTACCTTGCGGCCGTTCAACATAAGTGATAACCACATCAACACGCTTTTACCGTATAATGTGAGTCCTAATGTTCCGCAGTTCAACGATTCCTTGGCAATGTCACATCTCCATCCGCATCAAAGCCGGTTCATAAGCCAAGTACGTCTGCGGATCTTACAGTCTCACGTCTACTCAGTTCTTTATTTCCGGGCACCATTCCCCCCCGCAACACCCACCTATGAGTCCTGGCGTTTGTCAATCGAACAGGCTCTGCAACAAGTTCCCACGACAGATCCTAGCCGGGCAATAAACGTGCGCATCGAAGCTGCAGTACGATATACAAGGCTCTTACTGTATAAACCGTGTCCCCGGAATATGCAGATAATGCGGGAAGATATCGCCAAGGCGGTACAAGTCACGGGGGATATCATTGATACGGGTTTGGCGATAATGGAGGTTACTGGGTACCTGAGTGTTTTTGAAGCGGGAAATGTAGTCTTCCAGGCTATCATGTTCTTGTTGTACATTTTGAACAACCATGGAACTGAAGTATCTCAAGGTTTGTTGACTGAGCCCATCTTGAACGCTCTGCGCGATGCCATTAAGTTACTGGTACGTATTCCTCTTCGTACTCTTGCTATCTTACTAACCCACCTCTAGGATATAATCCGAACGCGCTGGCCCGCCATGCTAGACACAAGAATCTACCTCCGCGAATTCACTGAATCCAGCTTCCGCAGCACCTCACCTAGTGTCATGACTCCCTACGACATCTCTCTAATCTGGGCTGATCGACATGTCTTCCCACGTCCTCCACGGGAACCTCCCGCCCCCGCAATGGCAATGCCGGTGCTAAATGACGACGCAGATATAGCGTTTATGCTAGAGAACGATGCGTGGTGGAAGGATTTCAGTGGGATGGAATCGGCAAATTACGGCATGCTAAGTGAAATTAGCGATTTTGCCATGGGACCATTTGCGAATATGGATAGCCAAGCTCAGTTAGCGGCTGTTACTGCCGGCTTAGGTCGTTCAGCATTCGACACTGACCACAGCATTCCTGACCTTGTCCTACCTCACCCGGATACATCCCCCTCCTCAGAGCCAGCTCCATCGCCATCTCCACCACCACGCACTCAGTCGAAGACTCCCTCAACTGACCCACCTACAATGACAACCCGGCAGATCGACGCCATAATCGATGCATTCCCCGCGTGTTCATCTTGTCGAGACCGGAGGATAAAATGTCCCCGACAACTCCCCGCTTGTCACGAATGCGTACGGACTTCTAGAGAGTGTATGATTTACGACCCGGTGTTAGATATGAACGTTCCCTTGGATCGTATATGTTCTTTGATAACCCAGATCCGCGCTCTCGACGGCAAAGGTGAAGATGCCGCAGCGTACATGGCAGAATCAAAATTTGATACTGAACCGTCCATCCTCCTTCCCATGGGCGACATTGAAGCCCCCCTCGAATACCAAGAAACTGTCACCAAAGCATACTTCGGCCCCGGCTCCCTCTTCAGTCATCTCCGCCATCTCGTCCGTACAGTTCCCAACCTTCAAATCCCACCGACATTGAAATTCGCCATCGAATTCTCCCGCCACACTGAACCAGCAGGGTCTCCACAGGAATTAGATAGTCTGCCTCCAAGGTATATCCAGGAACTCTTCAGTTTATACGCGCGGTCGTCCAACTTCTTCATGCCGATTTTCGACGAGGCTATGATGTTGCAGATGACGGAGGATAGTGTACATTTGGCGACAGGGTCGACGGAGGCAGATGGAAGGCAGGCTGATTTGATTATTGCGATTGCGTTGTTGGTGGGGAAGAAGAGTAACCCGTCCTTAGGGCCGCGCGCCAGAGGACACTTCTCACGAGCGTTAAAGTGGCCTGGGATGGGAAGAGGTGATGGTACGAGGAAGGGGTGCATTAAGTTATTACAGAGGATGATGTTGGTGGCGATCTATTTATCACTTAGTCCTGATGACGGTGACATCTGGCGTTGTCTTGGGTTCTGTGCCCGGTTGATGTTTGACCTTGAGCAAAGACCTGCCCTTGGTGATGACCGTGACGATGCGGTTGTCCATTTGTTATCACGTACACTATTCTGTCTTGAGAGGTAAGTCTTCCATCTTGTACCCTTTATGTCACATAAACTAACAATGCCCAGCCAAGTCTCCATAGCCCTTGGTCGTCCCTCCCTCCTGGGTATAAACAGCGACGTCCGCCAAAAACTAATAATCCCCACCACCAACACAGTCGCCAACAAAGTCTCCATATTCACCTACGTCGCTTCTCTCCTCAAGCTTCAAATCCATAGTATGGTGCTCCAACTCTGTTCCCACCCAGGCACGATAACCGACCTCCCCGCAAAATGCCAATCTTTCAGGAAGAGTCTTGACGATTGGCATGTTAATTGGCGAGAGATTCTGGCCACATTACCGGATCCTTCGCCGACGAGGAATATCCTCAAGGCCTGGGGTGACTTAAACTATGGCCGGGCGGTCTTCCAACTCTCCGTCCTCTGGCCCACCGTGGGCGTCTCAGCAGGCCGTGTAGCCGGTGAAATCGCCGACACCGTCTCCAAAATGCTCCGTCATCAACGTCTCTTTGGCGGCCTTATCAACTCTAGTTCGGCAGGTCCCCAGGGAAGTCTCGTGACTATCCCCGTGTTCCCTGTGGCTTGGACACTAGGCTATGCCATGGGCCAATTAGCCTTGTACGCCGCTACTGACGGAGGATATCAAAGTCCCTTGGAACAGGTGGATGTATGGGGGAAGGTACGGAGTGTTCTGTGGGGTCTTGAAGCTGACGAGGCGATTATGATTCGGGGGTGGGATATGGTAGTTGAAGCGGTTTTGGAGTCTACGCATAAAGAGTGAGAGCGAATGTATGTATATAATAAGGGTGTTGCTAGGTGCCCTACATTTCTGCCATCCTAAAATTTAATGCACACTATTCATATGTGGTCGTGGTCTGAGCACGTTGATCACCGCCAGTGAAACATCTATCCATCTATACATCAAGCTTAAGGGTTGACACAAGCTGGTGGTACTGTGTAAGTGCAAATGTACATAGGTATAAATGGCCTCACTTACATGTTACAGGTAGTGGCAGCGAGGCCTTATGGACGGATTAAGATGCAAGATCTATGTTGTATATCGGTCGATAGCACAGAGAGCAAGTCGTCACCCACCACAGGTTTGTGTAATACTCAAGATCAATAGACGTTGCCGTTGTTGGGTTCAGCATAGTTGATGTTGGTACATGTTTCTTTTTATTCATGTCATCGTGGCGCCGGATCAAGCGTCTGGAAGTCCGAAGTCTGCCCGTTTGGGCCTTGCGGGATTGGATCCAGGCGCATGAATCTGGCACGACAGTCCACATTGTCTTCACCGCGAACATTGGAGTGTGCACGAAACTTGACGGCATGTGCAGTTGACTAATGCGATAGTGAGCAAGCCACAATCCCGTTGCTAGGTTTCAGATACCCGCTGCCTATAGAGTCTCACCCTAGTCTTTCTCATCTAGGTGCCAAGAGACTACGTGCTCCCAAGCTTGCATCGTTTGCCCTCAAGCTGGGAGTACGGCGAATCACGGAAAGTTATCCAACGCTACTCAACCAACACCGATGCCGCGTATAGGCATTCCACTGGGAACAGAGTGGACATGGTTCCGGTGTTGCGGTGGATTTACGAGAAAGTGATGTAAAGGCGGTTGAGGTGTGAGGATTTAGAGCTTTTCCTGCTGAACAATGCGGCTGACGTTCTGTGGTTTATTGAGGGTCTTATATAGATCATTTCGGTTGATATAACTTCAATGTGAGGCGACGGCATTCTGCTTCATCATAATTTAACTCTAGGTCATTAGTTGAGTACCCTCAAGTCGTGCGCTGTAAAAATCCAATAGTCATTCAATTCCATGAGTTTTGTTGCTTTGTGCGGGTTCAATGGGGAACACAAAGTAATCAGACCGCGCCCTGGTTTCATTTGTTTTTGGGGTTCTCTATATTTCTAAATTGTGTTTCATTGTTAGAAGCTAACATGTTGTCAGACGAAGCCCTGTAGCCCTATGTACAAGTAACATAGTTCGGAACGCACATAATTTCTTCTCTCTCTATTCTTCATGTACAGATGGTCCTACAGCTATATATGATCATCAGATGTTCCTATTCCCGCCATCTAGGCACCAGCATAATCAGAGAGAGCGTGTACTCGGCAATACTATACCAGTCCCAATATATTGGGTATACCAACCGAAGGAATCAATACTGCTGATTGACTTACACATATACGTTTACAAGTTTACCAGTACACGGGATAAATTACACATGGTAGAAATACTTATACCCTAAAGTTCGAGGGGCCGTTGTTAGTCTTGTGTTGATAGAGGTTTCTTCTTTGTCTAGACGTCGTACGCAGGCCACAAGTACCCCTAATCTCTGACAACTACAACATCCGCTGTTATCTTTCCACTTTGGCGCCAAGCAAACCATCTGCCTGAGGATTGCTCTGAAAGATGCAATATGCCATCATTGCGGAGACCACCGCCAATCTATATCCTAGATGTTTAATATACCCGAGCCATCGGAAACTATATGCATCTTGTTAACCTTGTCCCTATCTGATGTCTACTCACTAGTTGGGCCGCTTCTCATTGCATAGAAGTCTTCGCTCGTGCGTCCTATATAGCCCTAATATAGCACTTGGTAACAAAGAAGTTGAAAAGTTTCACTCCTTTTCCGCGGCAGTATTATGCTGGTACCTCCAAGTTCGCCACAAGCAGTAGTCTCGATTTCAAATGTTGTATGGACGTTAACGTTCTACAGCCATTTCATAATTCAAATGAACTGAATTTCTCATGTATTTCCTATTGGCTGATGCCCCCCTTACTCATACTGTCCACAAAACCTAATACTAATGTAAAACGATGTTTCGGAACGAACGGTTCTCTTTCAACCAGTTACACCCAAAGAACGGTCGAACAACTGGTTTTCTTCGCTTCTGGCGGGCCACTTGACGACTGCGTTTTTGCTTCTTGGTCAGACGAAGGGTGGTACGATTAAGGGCAGCCCTACGTTTGGCCGGGACGTCCTCCGGTCCTCCTTGTCTTGGACGCTTTTGCTTCAATGGCCGACGGGGATGTGCAGACTTCGCAACGGGGAATGCTGCGAGTATAGGTTCTGACTTCTCAGAGCATGTAGGCGACATGGATTTGGAATTTTGTGATTCCTGTTGAGAGAGGTCACAACATTGGCTCCTGGTGAACTTGAAGATAGACTTTTTTCGTGGCCACGGATTGCAGAGGCGTTGCCTCTTGAGGGTGGTCAATGTTTGAATTGCCATTGGTCGGATCTTGGCAACTTTTTCCAGGGCGAGGGCAGAATGTTTTCCGTTGCTCGAAGTATGACAACGGCCAACACGACGGGCATGAATTATATCACCGCCATTAACAACCCACGGGGGGTGAAACCGTTTAATCACGATTTCAAACGTGCTACCATAGTGATTGCTATACATCTGGATTGCCAAGCAGGTTGAGCGACAGGGAATCCACTTCCCGTCAATGTCTCTGTGAAAAGGTGAGCCCAGCCTTCTAATCCTAGTTCTCACTCTGATAAGGAGTTGGCTATCAGAAAGATGATGAAGGATCGATACAGGCAAGCCCATCTGCCGGGCGAGAGATATTCGCTTCTGGGGTGCCAAGTGAGTATGTAACACCACGCATTTACCCCAATCTCTTATCCGCTTAATGCTGTCCCATCTTACGCGACGGAATACGTGACTCCAGGACCAAGTAGGGAACTCACTATTGGGTTCGCCTTCTTTCCCAAACAACTGCCAACAAAGGCTACGCTGTATTCTCCGGGTGGGAATCCCAAATACATGCTCAGTCTCTCGGGTTTTCAAAAGGCCAGAAATTGCATTAATTCTGTCGGCAGGAAAAGCAAGTTTGCGGCAACAATATTCCTCAATCAAATCCAGTGCGGATTTTGATTTTACTGTTATGCATTCCTTTCGACACTTTGGCTCGTCTGTCACATTCGCCTCGTGATATGTAACCGTTGGACAATTTATGTGCCATACGA
>NETU01000182.1:352678-388882 GCA_003032515.1 Huntiella decipiens | reverse complement strand
CAGTATATAGCAACCCGAATCCTAGCACCCCGACCCGACCCCAAGTTAGAAGACCCTCCACAAACCGGACAGTCAGTTCCAGCTTACAGTAAGTTACACAGGTGCAGTCGCCACGTGCAGCCTTCAACTTAGTGTTCACTGGGTTGACCCAAGCAGGAATCGAACCGCTTCTATTGTTGAACCGCAAGGGATAACACTCATATTAACCCTGCGGCCTCAGACGGATTAAACGACCTGCCTGTGATCACCACTAGATAGTGTGACGACAATAACATTATGAAGCAACATTACTAACGTTTTAAGGTATCAAACTCCCTCACAAGGTAAAGCTATTTAACTAAATCTATTCAACTTGCTATTACAAAACTTGTCGCACCAAAAGCTCTACTCAGCCACCTTCTTGTGGACTCCAGCAACTTTCATTAAGACGGTATCTATCATTGGTGTCAGTCGGACTAAGTATAAGTATGGGTGGTTAATCCGGTGTTTTCTGTTCGTTTATGATTTTGAATACAACAAGTTCTTCAAGTTTATCTTATATTCGTGATTACAATCTTACATCCTTCATCTGTGATCTGCTAACCCAATGGCAAGGGTTTTGCACATCGTGGCCCACTGTCTGGGTGTTGTATAGGGTGTTGCTATGTGTACTACATCTCTGGTGTACTACTTTGTGTATGTATGTACATAAATCGGATTCAAAAATACCATGGTCCATACGCATGCCATCACAACGGGGGATAAGTCTGTCTGTATATGCATAAAGCTTAAGGAATGCCACCAGTTGGCGGTACCTTGTGAGTGCACATGCATGTACATATAAATCGACGGCCTCACTTGCATGTCAGAAGTAGTGACAGCGGTGAGTAACGGACGGATAACGATGAAAGGTTGATGTCGTATATCAGTCGATAACCTAGAGAGCAAGTCATCGCCCACCACAGATTTATGTAATACTCTCGATGAAAAGACATTCCCGTTGTTGAGTTCAGCATAGTTCATATTAGTGCATGTTCCTATCCATTCATGTCGTAGCAACCCCGCATCAAGCTTCTTAAAGGAATCCCATTCATGTAAAGTAGTACACCAGAAATGTAGTATCTACACCCAGCAACACCCCCAACAAAACCATCTACACTGTAAAAGTCTTCTTCCCCTCTCTATAAGTCCCACAAACCAACCCCCCATGAATCTCCCCCGCACTCCAAGTTCCCTCCCAAACTACAAAATCCGCCGCCATATCCTTCTTCAACGCGCCTCTCCTACCATCCTCAAGAACACTATACGCCGTCCCCCCCGTCGCCGCCGTAACCGCCTGTCCCAACTCCAACGAGAACTTCACATTCACAGTTTCCAAACACTCCATCTCCCGGGCACTCCGTCTTGTAGTCGCGGTATATAAGATAGGGAACACCGCTAAAGGCGCTGAAGGGGCGTCAGAACCAATGGCGAGGACGGACCCCTTCTCTGCGAACTCTTTATACGCGAAGGCCCGGCCAAGTCTATCACCGCCCAAAAGACGCGGCCACTCACGTAGAATAGCGGGGTCAGCATGGCCGGGGTGAATGGATGCTGTGATTCCATGCTTAGCCAGTAACGAGACATCCTCCTCCGTGGTCACCTCCAAATGTTCAATTCTCGGCCTCATAGTGTCCCCCTGGGAAATAGCCTCGATGGCCAACGAAACCGTCTTATCCCCGATAGCATGCAAGGCAACCTGCAGGCCACATCTGCCCGCCTCCTTGACGGCTTCAATGAGGACTTCCCTGTTCCAGATAGGTTCGGGTGAGGGTGTTCCGGTGTAGTATGGTTCATGGAGGGCGGCTGTGCAGGCGTCGACGACGCCGTCGCAGATGAATTTAATTCCTGTGACGTAACAATCTGGCGATGTCTCCCTGTTGAACTTGTCCATTACCTCCTTCGCTCTGCGAACCTGCTTCTTCACATCTTCCATGTCTCCCTTGGGCATGATACACCAATACGCCGCCAACCAAACCGGTAAAACGCCCTTAAACTCCCGATACGCAATGATAGCTTCCCAGCCCGCCTCGTCCATGGCCATCTCTATCATCCCCGTATACCCAGCAGCAACGTATCTCTCCATCGCGGCATCCAGTGCTGTAATCTTCTCCTCTTCACTAGCTACCCTCGCCAAAAACGGCCACACGATGGTCATAACAGCATTCTCCCTCATAAGTCCCTTGGGCCGGCCCTCTTCATCCCGTTCAATTTTCCCGCCAAGTGGATCCTCCATCGTAGCAACTCCCATCTCCTCCAACGCCTCTTTACTACACCACTGAAAGTGCAAATCCTTACTCTCCACATAGATTGGTCTGCCTTGCGGATCAACCCCCTCCAACGCCTCAGCAGTAGACTGATCCCCCGTCATATGATGCATCCACTCGCCCGCCAAAATCCTCTTAACCCCCGGGTTCTCCACCGCATACGTGCGTAACTTTCCTCTGATCTCTTCCAAATCTTTGCATCCCCGGAGAGATAACTTAGTGAGTGATTGGCCAAGGGTTAACAAGTGCATGTGTCCGTCGATGAACCCTGGTGTAACGAAGCGGCCTTGGATATCTTCCTTAATAGCAGAGTCGGGAAGACTAGTGATCTCGGAGTCGGTTAAACTTCCCACGTGAATAATCTTGCCAGTCTCATCATCATAAGCCAGGGTATCCACAAAGGAATGTGTTGGTTCAACCAAACCCTCGGATTGGTAAACCCGCCCATTGTATAAAACGTGAATCGTCATCTATACCAGTTAGTATCTTCTTCTTTCTGTCTTCAACATCATACATACCTCGAATCTCTGCAAGTTCTCTACAGAACAAGAAACAAAACCCCAAAATACCGCCGGAATCAACCTCTTCTTATACTTTTCACATGCCCAACTCCTTTCATATGCCCCGCCAAATCCATTACAACATCCCATCTGATAACTCGCCTACATCCGATCCTTCAAATCCCACGAACCACTAACACCGCAGAACACAATGCTAACCCTAGTTGACCCTATAGATTCATCGCCTTCACCTTCGTTTTTCAACCTTGGTTAAAACATACTGCAAGTTTTTCCGATTGATAAACTACATACTCAATAGGGTATAACCCTCTAACAATACCCATCATTAAGGCAGAACGTTCTCCATCATCATCTCAAATCCTCGGTCAAAACCAGTTTCCCAAGTTCGAAATTCCGAAATCAACATCCACTCGTCCTCAAAGATCTCCAAAACCCCTTCAAAAATATCTCGATTTGCCCGGTGTTCATCCCATCTACCCATATCCAGAAACTCCCGTAACCGAAGGATACACGGAATCAGATCGTAGAACCCTTCCTGCACAAATTCCTGGCAGTGCGCTTCAAAATCGCCCATCAAGTTCAACTTGTTCCCAGCCAGCCACGGATCTTGCATTTCAATGAAACCAAGAAACGGGTTACGGTGGAGTTCGGTAGCTGACTTCCCCGCTCCATGAAAAGAGACCCACACCAGAGACCACCAAAAAGACTCCAAGTCGTGGAGATATGTATGTTTCACAGGCCGCATCAACCGTTCAATTGGCTGAAATAACCTGTCAAACTTCTCTTGCGATAATGGACGCCACTCCGCATTTTCAACACTGGAGGCATACTGTAAATCCATCAACTTCCCACACTGCTTTGACGGATCCGCCTCAGAGCCCACGCAAATCATGTTCGCCGGTGTGATGTTGCCGTGAAGATACCCTGCTTCGTAGAGACGCCAATGTGTCTTTATACAATCCTGAAAAACTCGTAGAATCGTAACCACATTCGTTTGCGTACGAATGTCTTCAAGTCCTCCATGAACAATGACTCGATGATGGATCATATTCTCTCTAAGAATATTCTCTTCGCCAGTCAGACCAAAAATCTCCATCATACAGCCTGTGCCAATGTCCATGCCCCGTCTAACATTTTTGCGGATATCATCAACTTCCCCTCTGATGTGGACATCCTCGTAGTGCTCACATTCAATCAATCCTTCAATCTTCGGCTGTAACTGAGATAACTCCATAAACAGCTCTCCTTCACTTTTCATGTACTCTTTCCTCCAATAGTCCCGAAGAATAAACTCCTCACCTGGCTGTCCCACCAAGTGAACTCTGTAACAGTTCTTCCTACGCCCTGCGAGTAAGGCTGAAGACTCAGATTCATTTAGAACCTGATACTTCTTCCCATTCCCGAGACTAAAAAACTCTGGTCGCCCTTCCTCAAGTGTGATAGTTGGATCAAACCCCAACTTCTCATCATCCATAAACATGAGCCCCAAAATGACCGCCAAAAACTTCTCTGGCTCCTCAAATACATCAAACAAACTGGACGCCACAACACCCATCCTGTCAAACAAGAACACTCTGCATTTTCCCAAACAGATTGTCATCTCCAAAACGTATCGGCGTCCCTTTTGCTGGGTAAATAACTTTTGCGCATGACACGCAAGTTTAAAGAGAGACATGTCAGGATCGCCCACATCGGTGCCAAGTGAAATCACAGCAACTGAGTCCTTCCAGCAAACAATGTCCTCCTCCTTCGGAGTTCGACGAACAAGAGCCAGCTCTATCGTAGGAGTATGCTTTGGGTCGTTAAGTTGTAGGTCGTGACAACGAGCAAATCTTTGCCTGATCGTCCGTTCCCAAAACAACGCCGCTACTATGTCCGCAATCTCACCCATGAATCGAAGGAGATACTGAGAAAACGCATCAATATGTTCGTACCCGAGAAGGTTTCTATCGGGCCATTCAGTCCATGTTCCATTCCAAATCGGCGGTTCTCCTTGCCGAAGATAGTTAAGAACAGTTTGACCGAAACCCATATACTCCCCGAAGAAAGTGTCAAAGAACTCAGGCAAGTCGACAATCGCATACCTCATCGCTCTGCGTTCTTCCACAAACCGTCTCCAATAACCAGGAATCTCTAGACCATATTCAAACCAAGGCTCGGTATACAGTGGGCTATCAGCGTCTTCGTCGAACCCAAAAAGATTCGCAGTACTCTCATACAGATCAAAATAAAAATCGTCAATATCTGTCCCGCCATTGATACACTGCACGAGGGAAATTTCAAAGAGAGATCTATCATCATCTCTAATCAGTTTCTTGGCATGTCGCATAAACGACAACCCCTCTTCCATGTTCGGGGAGTGGTCCGGGTTTTTCTCCCAGCATCTCGGATCAGCGCATATCTCAAACAGCTTGTCGTAAAGTCGATCGAGTGCTATAAACCATTAGTCACATATCCGTAAACTCTTAGTATACATTTCCGTTGTCTCACCTGCTTCACTTATCTGAGCCAAATGGTCAAATGTAATCTCCGAAGGGTCAACGGCACAATCCTCAGCTATGATTTCACGGAGTTCCGCGCATTCTTCCCTGATGAAATCAAAGCCTATCTCATAATCACCATATTCTGAGGACATCATGGGCGTCTTTTTTTCGATAAACTAGAAACGAATAATTGTGTAGAAACAGATGTTTCATTCCGAGATTGTAAACCCAACATCAACAACAAAACTACTTTGGGCTTTCTGTTTTGATCTCCTGCAAAACGGTAGTCGCTTACTGCGCTAGCCATAACATAACCAATGACCTTGGGTATTGCTATCAACAGCGAGTTACCCGTACGGGCATGTGAACATAGCATGGTCTATTCCTCGGCCAGTAAGTCATTCTGTTCGACAAACTCTATCACGATGATCGCTTATATACGTCTACTGCCTAGTATTCTCTGCTCCTGCCTTTCCAAATATCTCTAGCACCTAATACCTAGCAATATCCCTTACCAGAAGTTACCAACCCCTACATAGTCCTCAACAACGTCACGTCACACCAAAACCCTAACCCAACATCACCACCATCAAGAGTCAAAGTCCAAAACCATCAATTCAATCTACCAACAGTCTAAACAATACTCTCCAAAATCTTAGCGTATCCCTGAACCCCGGCAATAAACTCCTTCCCAACGAACTGTTTATCGCCATCAAGTTCACCCTCCGTAATACCCTCCTCCTCCTCCATCTCCGCCGCTGCCGCCGCCGCAATCTCCTTGGCCGTAGGGAAAATAATACGGCCATCCTCGATACGCCAGCCACGGCTGCGCGCGAATTGGATTACCGCACCCTCAGACTCCATGAAGAGGAGAGACTTGGCCGATTGGATCGACATGCTGTCGTACGCACATTCGCTAGATGTGGCGATCTCAGACCGCACGAGACCCTGCAGAATCTACATGACATATGGTTAGTTTCTTTTCCAAAAGCACCCTCCCAGTTGAAGAACTCACCTGGGTAAAGAAAGAGTATTCAGGACACGGCAACTGTCCACTCTGAAGACCCTTCCACATCATATCATATCTCCCCTCACTCAACCATCTCTCCAACTGAATAGGATATCCCAAGAAACGATCCTCCGCCAGACCCCCTCTCTCGCTAGCCCCTCTCAAAAGCGGTTCCATCTCCGCATTGAAACCCGCATAATCCGACCGACTCAGCAGCAACAACAAGTACAGCCCCATAACCTTTCTCATCTGTTCCCGTCCCGCCGCCAACAAATCCGTACCCTCATAGCACATCTTCGCCTGGAAGACATACCGCTCAAACTCCAAAGGTTCCTCCCCCCGAATCGCCACCAGCGCACCCAGTTCGTAAACCTCCTGAATGACGGCAGTGACCGCCAATCTCTCTTTCCGCGCAGTCGCCGATTCCGAACCGGGGTTTGCGGGGGGCAGAGGGGGCGTCAGTAGACGTGCTTGGAGGAGGGCCTTCTTGGCCTTTGTGAGGGCGACTTTGGCTTCGTCGAGGGAGTTGGACGCTTTGATGGCCTGCGCGGCCGACAGAACGTGTTGAATCGATGCCATTATGGATGTGGATGGTGGGGTTTGCTTGTGTCGAGAAGTATGCGCGTTGAGGGATAATTAGGAAGCTTGGTAATGAAGAATGGGATAAATAACGTGTCTAACAACCCAATTGATCTATTAGAACAAAAAACGTAGTCGTGTTTGGGTTTGTTGAGTTGCAATGGCGGGGTTATTATGTCACTTCAATATACAGAAAGACCCCAAGGCTGAGTTAGCTTGCGTCAAGTCGCAGCTGGCTGAACCTCTATCGTTAGTGGGATGAAGCTCTGACCCACCCAGCTGCCACATCAGCTCTGCCACCTGCCAGCTTCACTTAAATCAAGGTAACCCTAACTGTAAATCACAACCCTCATATATATGCGTGAACAAATTCATATACCATACAAAATTCAGTAAAAACACACTAAAAGCACATACAATAACACACGCCGCCGCCGCAGCGGACTACCCAAAACCCCTCAAAACAAACCCAAATATGACCTCTCTCTAAGCAAACAACTTCAACCCACTCCCGTTCTTTCCAATCTCACAAACCTCGCACACCCGGCACACTTGGCCCTTGTATTTGGGCTGGTACTTGGATCCATCAAAAGCACACTCCTCAAACGCGGATCCGCTGTAGATGGGAGTGTAAGAAGCAGCGCAGACCTCAAACTCAGCAAACTGGTCAAAGTCAATCTCCACCGAATCGTTGGGGTTACGCTCGCACTGAGCCTTGGTCTTCTTAGCCTGTGTGGGGGTTAGCATATCAATATCTACAATCTAGTAATATCATCCGAAACTTACGTTTTCAACGATCTTGCCAGAGCCACCGTTAGCGATGATGCGGCTAGCGAAGCTCAGCGCAGAGTTATAGTTACGTGCACGCACAGCCTGTTGCATAGCAGCACCCAAAACCAATTGTCTGTGAGGGACCTCAATCTTGGGAATAGTGAAGTAAGCAGAAAGCTCCAGACTCCGCTTGAGCAGCTCTGGGTTCTCCGCGACAGCCGCTGGCGCACCAAGGGCACGCCGGGCCAGTTCAATGCTCATCGCCACAGCGTACTCGGAGGCCGAAGCAATTAGCTTCTTCGCCTCGGCAACCTCGGCATCACTTGACACGGCATTGACGAGAATAGCGTGCAGAATGCCCTTGAATACTTGAACACCATCCTCCAGCTTGTTGGCCTTCATCGCGTCGTAACCGCGCTGAAGATCGTGTGTCGCCAGGTGCTCCAGGTCACGGGGCACGATAGGCAGAACTGACCGGGAGTCAGTCTCCTCAAGTGTTCTGCGAACGTAGTTGACCAGTGGTGGCAGACCAGATGAGGCAGGAAGGTAAGTCTTAGAAGCAGAGAAAACCTCCAGGAAACGAGGCTTGAGGGGAGCAAAGTTGACAGCACCAACTTGTCTGTTCAACAGCTGCATAGCCGATTCAAATGAACCGCCAGCAACGTGGTCAACAGCCAATGGTGAGTTGCGCGCCCACATCTCCGCCTCGGAAATAGCAGCACCAGCATCCTCACCCTCAGCATCGGCAAAGTCGCCCTCAATCTCAGGAACGACGTCATCACCCATGTCCCAGCCGTCAGCGTCCTCGTCATCGTCAGCTAAGTCAGCCGAGGCACCAGCGGTAGCCTTGGCGGGGGTATCATCACCAGCATCGAGGTCCATGAGATCCTCGCCACCGGCAGCCTCAGCACCATCCTCCAGGGACAAACCCTCAACTTGGCCCAGAAGAGCCTTTTCAAAGACAGACTGCGATGACGCCTTGGTAGGCCAGTTGGCCTTGTGTGTTGGGACGACCGCCTTGGGGACAGAGAGAACCTCACCTGAAGTAGGAACCGAAATCTCCTCCTCAGTCAGGCCAGTGGCTTCGAGAATGGCGAGGCACTCCTCCTCCAGACCATGGGCCTTGGCGGTAGCGTAAGCAAGAGGGTACAGGTCGATCTCCTTGAACATCTGGATGCGATCCTCGACATCACCCAAGTAAAGGGCGTTCTGGAAGCGCGAGGTGAAGTCACCACGGTGCTCAGCGATCTTAGCCATGCGAGCAAGCTTGTTGTGGTCACCAGTCGACAGATACAGGAAAGAAAGCTTGTCGAAGCTCTTCTGCTTCTGGTAAGCCATCTCAACGACCTGGTGGTTACCGTGAGCCAGAGCCTCGGCACCAAGGCGCTGCCACAGCTGAGGCTTGTCCAGCTCGCGGGCCATCTCAAGGGCAACATCCAAGTTACCACACTCGATAGCCAGCTCGAAGCGGGTCGCGGGGTCCTGAACGAACTGAAGAGCAATCTCGGGGTAACCCTTCTGTTGCAAGTAGGCAATGATAGACTGACCAACAAGCGATGAGTTGCGGATAATGAACAGCATCTGCTCGTAGTCGCGCTTGACCAGGGCAAGCTTGAAACGGTACTCAGTAGGGTCGATGGGGAGAACACGGGGCTTAGCATTGCGGTCCAAGCAGTAGAGGTTACGGCCCTGTACACGGACAAGGTAGACAGTCTGGTCCAGGGTACGGACAATACCGTGGTCGCCGTTGAGAAGAGTGTACTTGACGTGGTTCAAGGTAGAGTACAACAAGACACCCGAGTCATCCCAGCAAGCGCTCTTGATTCTAATAGTCTCATGAAGGTTGGAGAGCTGCTCGAGGTTCTTGTTGACAATGAAAATGTTGTGCTTGGCCAGCAGGGCAGCCTGGCGGTTGTCACTGCTCCACACGATGTACTTGACTCCAGGAGCCGCAAGCTCGGCAACAACCTTCTTCTGCTGAATGTCGTAAAGGTGGACAGCCGTAGGGGTGATAATGATGAGATTACCAGTACCGCCGAAGTAGATATCTGTAGTGCCAGCAGGGGGCTTGAACGAGCGGGTGACGTTGTTGCTCAGGTCCTTGATGTCGATAGTCTGGGCGGCGGTGTTAAGCACGGCAAAACGGTTACGGGCAACAAAGATGGCCGAGTTACCAGGGCCACGCTTGGAGTCGGGCGACTCAATGGCGCCGGATCCCTCGCGGGGCAAGCTGATCAGCTCATATGAACCACCATCGGCCGAGGAGGTGACCAAAACGGAGCGCTCAGCAGGGTTGTACGACAGAGTGCGAGGAGGGGTCCAGGGCGAGCCCAGCTTCTTGAGACCCAGCAGGGTAGGCCCCTCAATGTTCTTCTTGAAGTCGTACGACTTGACGTGCTTATCCTTGGTGATGTAGAACAGGTTGTTTTGGTGAAGCGCGCTGGCGGGACGTTCGCGCTCAAGCTTAAACACCATGACACCGTTATCGTGACCGACAGCGAATAGGTTGATTTCAGGGTGAGCAGCGATTATCCAGATGCGCTCATTCTCGCGCTTGAAAGACGAAACAGCAGTGCGGCGGTTTAAATCCCAGACACGGATAGTCTTGTCCTCACCAACCGAAAGAATCAAGTCCTGATGCGGGTGGAACAAACAGGCCGAAGCATTCTGGTAATGACCACGGCAGGTATCCACCTCCCAGGCCTTGGTCTCGCTCATGCGCCACAACTTCACCAATCTGTCGTCACCGGCGGAGACAAGCAGGGGCATGGTGGGGTGGAAAGAGACCCAGTTGACACCACGGTCGTGACCCTCCAAAACAAACTTGACAACAGCATCGGTATTTCCAAACATATCGGCCTGTTCTTGGTTGCGGGCCATTTGATCTTCGAATGACATGGAGGATGCTGGGGCGGAGTGCTTCTTGCGGAGACCGGAAATGTCCCAAACGCGGACGGACTGATCGAGAGAGGCGGAGGCGACAAGGTCGAGCTTGGGGTGGAACTGGGCGCACATGACGTAGTGGTTGTGGCCGGTCATGGTGCAGACTGGGTGACGGGGAATCTCATGGTTAGCTACATGCCATATAAACCTTCATATACAGCAAACTTACTCAACGAGCGGTTCTGCCAGTTCCAGATGCGAATGGTCTGGTCGTCAGAGCAAGAAATGATCCAGGGAAGTTCATGGTGGAAGAAGACAGTGCGGATGTAATCGAGATGACCGTTAAGAGTGAAGAGACACCGGCGAGTCTGGTACGACCAAACCTTGATCTTGTAATCATCACCACCGGAAACGAAAAGAGGCTGAGTAGGGTGGAAGTCGACAGCGCGGACAGGACCATCGTGTTCTTCGAAGCGGTCGATCAGGGTACCCATGCGGTAATCCCATAGCTGAATAGTAGAGGAGTGAAGAGAGACGAGAATCCATGGGCTAAAGAGGGTGACGACAAGAAGTTAGTCGACTGTTGTTCGAAAGAGATAGCATTGGCCGGATAGGCGTTGGTGGGGGTAGTTTATATCGTGAGCCGGGTAAGGGGAACGTGGGGTATAATCTCACCGCTTGGGATGGAAAGCAATGCCCTTAGCCCGCGAGGACTTGGACTCGAACTATAGACAGACCAACCAATCAGTACAAGCTCCAATGACAAAAAACAAAAGGCATTGGTCAAGAGACAAAGCAGCGCGCTGCTCGCATCCCACCAAGACCGATCCACAACATACCTTTGTCAACATCGCCCCGGTAGACGACATTGCGATAGCGCCAGCGCCAGCCATATGGGAATTTGAATATCTCCAACAACAAGAAACACCACCAAAAAACAATAGAACTCAGAGACACCCAACAAAGAAGCTTCTACTAGCAACAGACTATAAACTGAAAAGTCGCAAGTCAAGCACAAGTTCAAGAAATCAACACCCAGGCCAAGAAGAAGGTCGGAAAGCCAGGACAAGAATCCCTTAGAATTAAAAGCCAAAAAAAAGAAAAGCCCGGGATAGTGAGAGGCCGGAAAAGAGGGCAAAAAAAGAGACCGCGGGTGAATAACGAGAGGAACACACGGCGTAGACAAGACACGGAAAATGGCGTTGTCGATGCTAGTCTTCTACGAAATGGACGGCGAAATCGATCGGGGGGGGCGGTTTGATAGAAGGCTTAGTTTGTGTTCTTGGCTGGATCGGGTTGCACTTGGATTAGAGGCCAATTGTTTGATATTACAGCTAAAGGCCTGGGAAGCTAGTAGGTATTGGAGCTGTAACAGGGCATTGGTTAGTGGGGTCAGAGGGGAGCTACGGCCCTGTTAGGTGGCCGGGAGAGAGCCGAAGATGATGATGAATGGTGAATTACAACGAAAATAAGTTCAATAAAGTCAATTGATTGGGAAACAACACGTTAAAAGCTATCTATTATCTACTTAACAGCTCATATTCCAAGTCGTCCTGTACATAACAATTCCACCAAAAGATGTCCCAAAAGAACCCCCTACACGAACCCCTCCAAAGCCTCAATCAAGGCCAGGTAACCACTTCTGGACACATTGATAAACTCAACCTCATCCTCAAACCGCCCCGCTCAATGGTTGTCGTACACGTTATTCAATTCACGCCAGCCGAACCACAAGTCTTTTGAAAGCCTCACAGACGTCCGAGCGTTTCGCAAAAGTGGCCAGGTAGCTTAGCTTCGGTAGTTACCGGGGATTAGCCGAGAGGGTTGTGACAAGTAGGGTTAGTGTAACCAGTATGTTAGACGTCACTTGATTTGTGAAAGGATAACGGATCAAGGAGATTGTGTACGCAAGGAAGTCCATGTACAAACTACATTCTTGGGACTCGCACTCTAAGATAGAAGCAATACTATCTTCATGTAATAAATATCACTTAACTCGCTATATACATATATACAAACCCCTCAAAGCTCATCTTTACTACCCACCCCCGACTCAACAGGAACCTCCATAGCCCTACTCTTCGTATTCTTAACAACCTCCTGCTCACCCTGTCCCTTTCTCAAAACCTTTGCAATTTCATCATCATAAACCGACCACTCAGGAACCTGTCTTCTCGCTCTCTCCAACTTCGGCTCCTTAGTCTGTGGGTTATTACACAAATCAATAGTTCTAGCCTGCGCCAAACTCTCATCACTACACCAAGTTTCACACCAAAGCCACTCCTGTGGTAAACTGAAAATAGGCAGGTGGAATTGCATATGGTTTGGCAGATCTTGATCCAGGTTTGACAAGGAGTTGGGATCAGCAGAGAGAGAATGGTACTGTTGACGAAGTCTATCACCGGCGGCGATCTTGCGGAATTGCTTAAGATCGACAACGTAAAGAGCAGAGATATGGTACGGTTGACCACGAAGATAATTCGCCCAGTATCCTTGTTTCCAGAAACGGAAGCCTTCCATCTCAGTCCGTGAGTCGCACATGGGCGTGAAACCGTAAGGAGCGCCTTGGAGGTCAATGTTGACAAGATCCATCATGTCAGTACGGACAACCTGGTCAGCATCGACAAAGATAACCTTGTCCAGAGAAAGAGGGAACAACACATCAAGGAAAAGAATCTTGTAGCCCCAGATTTCACGCTGCTTCTCCTTCTGACCACGGAGCCAGTGAGGCCACTTATAGGCAACCATCTCATACTTGAAGCCGTATTCCTGCGCCAACAAGGGAATGGTATCCTTGAACGACGGCGAAAGGAACTGCTCAATGAACCAAAACTTGACAGTGTGTTGAGTGTTCTTCATCACACTAACCATCATAATGTTCAACATCCGCTCATACAAATGGCCGGACGCCACCGAAAAGATGTTAATCTCCGCATGCTCCTTATCCGAAGCTGACAAACCAGCCTCCTTGCCACCAAACAGCCCCGTGATCCCCGCAGCAAACTTCTTGCCCTTGGCCAAAATAGAGTCATCCTCCTCAGCCCCAAGCACATCAGCCAACTCCATGCCCGGCTTCCGCTGAAGACGCGGGAACAAAGTAGCACCCTGGAAGCTCATTACACAAACGTCAGTACCGGCGTCACCAGCAACCCTCGTGTAGCCCTTGGCACCGACACTCTCAATCGTGTAAATCTCCGAGCTGCGTCCAGGGAGAAGCTGAATGTTAAAGTAGCCAGGGTTCGCCTTGAACTGGAAATACCCAACGTTGGCCATGATAATAGTGTCCTCAACATGCGAGTTCTTCTCAGTAGCCAAAAGCAACTGGGCGCCACGCGGTGGATTTCCGCCACGCTCGCGCGAGTGGCCTTCAATAAGGATACTCTGAAGCTCGTACAAGGCCTCAACATCACCCTTAGCCGAGCTTAACTTAATGTTGTCCGGATCGTAAACTGAAACCTTGGGTGCAACCAACCACATGGGCGGAACATCCAACTTGGCGTTAAGCAGAGCCTCCGATGGAAGGCCCTTGAACATAGCGTGAAGCGACTGAACCTTCCCCCCAGAATCAAAGGCAGGCTCAGCAGCAAGGACATTGCGCCAAAATCTCTTGAGGGGCAGCTCCTTCAGGTTTCCTTCGGGGTTAAGGTAAATCTTGATATAGACGCCCTCCAACTCCGACAAAACCTTCAAGATACCCGCCCAGCGCTGGCCCTGCTCGGAAACAGGATCGATCAAAACATGGATGTGCACATTCGACTCCTTCGCATTACCAACCTCGAATGAAGAGTGCTCGCGCTCCCATTCGACCCACATAGCCGAGCGCAGAGTTGCCGACTGTTCAAATATGCCCTGTGGCAAGTCACTGATAGTAGACAAGGCCACAAGAGAAGTCAACTTTGCGACATCAAGAGGGGTACTAACGACGTCACCAAGCTTGAGCTCTTCGATAGCCGTGTAAACAGGCATGATGCGCAGACGACGCTCATTCTCAAGGAACTGCTGGAACGCCTGGGCATCAAACTCATCATGAGGGGCAATAGGACCAATCACACGACCATTAAGGATAATAACGTTGCTTCCGGCTTCAATATTGGTATCAGCAAGGAAAGCAGCCAAGCCGTTGTCATAGACTTCGTCAAGCTCATGGCCATCAGGCTTGAGCAGTTCACGCAGCTTCTCCAACGACTCGACGTCAGGATCCTCCTTGATCAAGGCCTCATTGACTCTTGACGCACCAGCGGTAACAACAGGGTTATGCATAATGTCAAGTCTAACACCCTCATTCGCCTCAGTAAAAGCAAAGGCATTCTGCAACAGTGCCAAACCAGCGTCAGTCGTCAAATCCGCCAGGAGAGTAACAGAAGCCCACGACTTGCGCTCCGTCTTCTCATCAGGGTCAATAACCGGCAATCTCCCAAACAGATCGCGATGCTGCGTCAAAATCTTGTGCATATCCAGCATCCGAGGGTCCTTCTCATCCGGCGGGGTAATGTACTTGTTAACCCGGGGAATAGCACCGTCAAGATAGAACAGAATAGGATCCATCTCATCAGTAAGCTGGTCGGCATAAACAGCCTGTTGCATATACTGAACATCCATGGTAAACCGCTGGCTCATGGCCTGCATCCAGTTACCAGTCCGGGGAAGAAGAAGACCGTTGACAAACACAGGCTTGGTCTTACCATCAAGACGGGTAATCCATTGCTGGGTCGAAGCAACACGTGCCGCAAAAGTCTCATCGGCGAGAACCTCAGCTAAAGGCTTAGCAACCTTAACTTCGGGCTTCTCGGCGTCCTCTTCAATTTCCTCCGTTCCAGGAGGTGGAACAACTGGCGCCGTAGCAATGTTATAAGCCTCTTCATTAGGTCCAGCCAAGCCCTGCATACCGCCTTGGCTGATATAAGCCATCATAGCACGGAAGCCAAACTCATCATAGAGATAATGGAGCACCTTGGCAATCTCCGAGGCCCCCTCCGATGGCAACAACGGGACCAATCCAAAGCGAATAGGGAACCCCCTCTGCGTGAATCCCCATAGCTGGCCCGCCACGGTGATATCCTCGGGGTTAGTGAAGTCGATAGGAACAACCAAATGCTGAACATTCCGACGAATCGGCGGCATTCCACCGTACGTCGGCTTCAACAGAGCCTTGAGGGAAGAGTCATGCTTGGAATGGCGCTCGTCAGTCTCAATGTCGTTCATCCACAGAATGACATTGCCATCTTCATACACGTTATCCCGCCAGTCATACCGGACATTATCATCCGACAACTTCGACGTAGCGATAGCCCGGTGGCCTAACAGGTCATTCGCCTGCTGAGCATCCAATCCTAACTCACGAACACCCGCAATAAGGCTACGTTCTCTCCGCAGAGTCTCAAGCAAAGTGAACGGCTCAACCTGTCTCTCAATCTGTTGCACACCGTTGATCCACATAAGGTTATACCCTGTCGGAACCTTCCCATTGTTAAGTTTCCGCTCCTCAAGAAGCGCCTCTGAGACATTGTGAGAAGCCAGCTGGGTTGAGTACTTGGGGAAATCCTGGGAAATCTTGACAAGCGTGTCAAATGGTTTTTCGCTCTCCATGATATACGACATGGCCTTAAGACCAACCTGGCGCACCTCAGTGGTAGTAAGCGGTTTCAAATCCGTCACCTCTTCCTCCGAGTCCAAATCAACCTTCTCAGTCAACTTGACCTGCGCATCCCCGGTATCTCTATCATCAATGACGATATAATCCGTTCTCTTCAACGCCAACTCCACACCATACCCGTTAACCGGCAAGGGCTCTCCAATCTTCGTCCCTTCCACCCGGCGATGTCTCAAACGATAGGCAATCTCACCCTTCTCAACTTTTTCTCTCAGAGCGGTATGCATCTTCGCAAACGAAGGCCTCGTAACATCCGCATACAAAACCGCAGGTTTCCCCGCTCCAATAACCTGATCAAACGGCAACGTCGTAACCTCCACGTCACCCAACACCGTCCCCTTCTCCTCCGAGAATTCCGGCCCGCAGAACTTCCGTCCCTCAAGTTGAACCCACGCTTCACAGTCCACGGTATCAACGACGCCCGCAGCCTCTAACTTAGGTTCAACGCCAGTGGCATAATACTGGTAATGCGCCTCGACTCTCGGAGCCGCCGTCCGCATAGCAAGTGCAAACTTAAACGTAGCCAAAATATCCTTCTTCACAATATGACCATCCTCAACCAACAAGTCCATAAAAGCCCCATACAAAGCCTCATCCGTCTTAAGCCCGTCGAAATGGCCAGCAGCCACTTTATCCAGGATAGGATAATAAGCCGTAGCGTTCTCACTTGCAGCAGTTTCACTACAAAAAATGTCAGTTCCAAATATCCCCAACACTCTTCATTCCTAAACAACTCACATCAACTCCAAAAGATACGGTGGCGACGGAAACGATGCCTGCATGGAGATATCTACCGCCGGCACAGCAGCTGCAGGAAGCGCCGCAATGAGCGCTGCCGCAACTCCCAACTGCCACATTGTCTTGTTTATAGGCTAGTTTAGGGCGATTCAGAATCGTGACTAAATCAATGTATTTAGTGTCGTTCAATGGATTATTGGTGATCCCGATGGTGTTCAAGCTGAACAATCCATCCCGCTTAATGCGGAATACATTGAGACCTAAAGTGGACACGTAGAAAGGGTATAGCAACATGGTCAATTATAGGGTTTCTTTGTTTCACTAGGGTTCAGTGATGAGCATGCAAACACTACACATGTGCATCCACAATGACGTCAACCCACAGGACATTTAGAGCAAAAGAAAATCAATTAATACAACACTGATGAAAGCGTTACCAAATCCAAGACGCCAACCAAACAGCCATTAGCCGGTAGCAACAAAAAAAAACATAACACAAAAAGACAAAAAGACAAAAACCAAAACCCCATCCAAATCTCAAACCCAGTCATTACCGCCTCTCCTTTTAACACTTCTTCGCCCTCTTCGACTCAGCTCCCATGATACGCTCTGTCTCCTCCAAGTGAGCCTGGCACCATTTATCAAGTCCGACCGCAACACTATTCACGAGACGTTCCTCATCCTCCCGCTGCTTCTTCGCGGTCACAGCAGCATCCTCCTCAATCTTTGCCTTGCGTGCTTCGTCACGTGCCTTGCGCTTACGGTCTCGCTCCGCTAGCCACTCTTCACGGCCATCGAGGTAGCGCACCGAATGGCCCATAGCCATGGCAGCGTTAGACAAGCCGGGGTGTGGTCTAGCCAAAGGAGGTGCTGAAAAGAAGAGAACCTGGCCGTCGTCGTCTGTCTGGAACTGGTTGCGAATATCCTCAGGAATCTTGGCGTTATCTTCGGCCGAAAGTGTGAACGTCTCCTTGCGCGGCATTCCATGGTTCGCCATAATCGGGGGACCAGTCGGGGGGCCACCAGGCATCGGCCGCGAGGGATGGTTGTAATGCTGCGGGGTAGTAACCTGAACCGGCAGAGACGGCGCATGCTGAACAGGCATAGCTGCGGGGATAAACTGGGTGGGCGGCATGAACTGCGGTTGGTTCATGGGAGCCGCATGGAAGGTGTTGTTGGGGACCATGTTGCGCATGGGTTGAACACCGGGCATACCCTGGAAAGGCGCAGGCGGGGTGGGAACCGGCACGGGGCTCTGGCGAGGCATCTGCTGAATCGGCTGCTGCTGCGCGATGAAATGGGTCTGCACGTGCGGCGGCGGCTGATGGTGGGGCATCGGCACTGGGTGGCCATGGTAAGACATGGGCGCTTGACCAGGCGGCATCATATAAGCCTGGCCAGGACCCGGGCTGGGGGATGCCATGGGGGGCGTGGGGTTAGGTTGATAACCGTGCGGTGTCTGTTGAGCCGAATAAGGTGTGGGCGGCACAACGTGCTGCTGTTGCTGCTGCTGTTGATGGTGCTGTTGTGCGATCCGGTTGTGGTTTGGTGGCGGAGAGTCCTGCATGAGTGGAACAAAGGGAAGATAATGGTTAGCCCAAAAGATCAAAATAGTTCACTAGCGCGCCGATGAAAGCGCACAAGCATGTAGCAGGGAAAATCGCGGATGGAAAAAGAGGGAGAATAAAAGCAAGAACAAGGCAAACGATGTGCGTGAAGAACCCAGAAAACTCCACGCACGAAAGTGCAAAAGGCGCAATTACTGTTTTCACCAGAAAGTGCCAAACAAAGTGCGCACGCGCAAAGCCGTTCTTTCTTACTTATGGAGAAGGATCACGTCTCCCAGGGATTTAATACCCAGGGTTTGTCGCGTTTAGGGTTGTTGTAAAGATCAGATGAAAAGACAATTATTGACTTACCGGAATGCCCTTGGGGCGTTTGAAGACAGCACCAACGATTGGCGGGGCGTTGGGGTTTCCCATGACTGGTTTAGGCAGCGGGTCTGACTCTTTGGTGTCTTCCCGAAGCAAGTGCTTAATGGGACTGACATGCTTGACCATCTGCCGGGGTGTGGGGAAGCGATCTATAGGGAACTCAACTTCGCGCACCTCATCAGGCATGCACGAAGCCCAGGCCTTGATCTTTTTGAAGTTGAACTTTTCTTCATTGTAACGGCACTCACAAGCATAAATTTCCTTATCGTGAGCGAGACCGCGTGGCCGACCGACGGCGTACAGACTAACAAACATGACGAAGCAGCCTTCAATAATTTCTTCGATGCGATGGTCGTGGTACTGGTTAGTCTTAAAAGCTTCGTTGCTGTAAAAATGCTTTTCGGCATGGTGGACCGTCTGTTCGGGGCGGAAATACCAGCAGGCGTTGATCCAAGTCTGACCGTTATTGTCCGTCCACATACGGAAAATCTGGGCGATAATAGGTTTGGCGTCCTTGTTGGGGTTGGTCAAGTGAACCCAGTCGCCAATTTTCCATTTACTTCCATTGTACATGGTTTCCGTAAGTGGCAGACGACCCGAGATATCCAGGAAAGAGTTATCCGGCTTGGCCAGTTGCTCGCTGGCAAGGGTTGACAATCTCTGGAGCAGCTCTGAGGCCATATTGAAAATCTCACTACCGTCCTCATTGTAGGCGATGGCGTTCTTGAACATGATAGTGAAATCGCGAACAACATCGTCAACAGCGCGGTACTTTTTGCGATCCGACTTGCGCTGCACCTGAGCGACTGAAATGGGTTGAGTAATGACTTCGTAGTAGTCGGGGTTCGACGGACGGTCGGGCAACTCAAGGAATGGCTCAATCAACGAGCTACCATCTGGTCGACGAGCTTCGCGCATTCCACGGATGATGGCAACGATACGGGCTTCAGTGGGGGTCAACACACGTGGGGGGCGACCACGGCGTTTTGGTTCACCCCGCTTCCGTACGCGCTGTCTCGCCGCCTTTTCCTCGCGCTCTTCCTCGTCGTCCTCTTCGTCATCTTCATCCTCTTCTTCCTCTTCCTCTTCACCACCACTGCTTTCGTCAGCCGATGGTAGTTCGCCAAGATCTGGCAAAGTAGCCTCAGCAGCGGTGATGGTTCCCTTGGCAGCCAGCTTCTCAAGCTCGCCCTTGAACAGAGCCTGTAAGCGCACAGCAGCGCCGAAGATTCCAGCTGACGGACGATTAAAGACTTGGGCGTTGTGTGTGATTTGGGCGACATCGCGGACAAACTCGGAAAAAGCTGTGTACTGTTTCTTTGTGATTTTTCCCTGCATAGGGTGTTAGTTGCCGTTTTGGACAAGAAATTTAGACGATAAAAGACTTACTCTGATGGTGCTAAAAGCCATGGGTGTTGAGATTACCTCAAAGTACGATGGCAATAGCCGTCTATTCGGAAGTCTTTGGAACCCAATGGCTAGTTCTTCATCTTCTCCGCTACATTGGCGCAAAGCCGTTTGTTAGCACCTCTGTCGCATCACGGATCCAGCATTGAAAAACATACTCTTCCTTGTATTCGCATAAAAAGGACGACATTTCCTGAATCAGATCCAAAACCTCCCCAATATCCCGCCTCGGCGCCGCAGACTCATCAACGTCCATAGCATCATCAACTTCACCATCGGCGTCAGATTCACTGGCAGCGTCAACGTCGACAGGTGCAACGTTAGTAGCATCCTTCATCGCGACATCCTTGGTGTCTCGCGCGTTTGGTGGCGCCGGAGATGTTGCGGACATTGTTATGTATGGCGTATTTCAATAGTTTCGTTTATAGGATTCGGAGCGGAAGGAATGAAGGAAGTCGCGGAAGTGCCGAAATCAATAAGTCACGCCGGGGGAGTCGTCGGCGGGAAAAAGTGACGGATCAGACTTGATCGTGTGTTTAACCGGTGATTGCAACGGGGAAAAAACCGGCCAATTGGGGAGTAATAAGTGACGGCAATCGGCTACGTCACGGTCGAATAAATAGGAACAAAATCAACAAGATGCGACAAAATAGAGTCGTCTGAAAAATTGACAAAAGAAGTAAGTAAACTCTTAAAGTTATTACAATTTCAGTGGCGAAGAACAATGAACAGACAAAATCGACAAGCCGTGAGAAAGTTGCGCCACGCTGGTTTCCAACGTAAAAACAGGCAAAATGTGGCGTCTAACAAGATGCAAAGACAGGAATGCAACACTAATACCGCGCAGCCAATCTAAATTCGATGAACGTCTCAAAATGCTCAAAAAAAACACCAGATACGTCCAGAGAAAGCATCACGAAGCTTTGTCAAGCTCTACAACTTTAAACCCCAATGGTAATTAACCACAGTTAGGGTTGCAAAATCCAGTGGAACCCAGATCTCGCGGCTGCCTGCACTTGTTTGAGGCAGCCATCAGCTGGCAAATTCCTGGCGTTCCTGGCGCGGCACGTGATTGCGCGTTGGTAGCGCAGTAATTGGCGCCCCTGTTCATCGCTTAGTCCCGATTGTGTTGATATTGCGGAAGGGGCTCCAGGCAGGCACCACCGGTGTAACTGCTAAATCCGAAGAAGGGAAACTCACCAGTGGTTTATGAGACGAGTAGGGAAGGAGTATTTCTTTTAAAACCACGGTGGATTTTTAAAATTCACTTTTTCACTCTTTTTTGTCATCCGATTGTTTGTTCAAGGTCATTTATAGATTGCCCCCATTATGTAAGTAATCAATTTATCCCGTTACAGAATCCATCTTACTAATACACAACCAGGACAACCGAGACCGCCTCAACGCCTACTACCACCGGTGGTGGCCGCACGGCTGTGTCCCAAGGCCCCCCGAAGCCAGGAAAATGGCAACCAGCTCAAGAATCCCGAGACAAGCTTTTCAAACCGTTCAAATGCCCCGGTAGTGCCCGGGCATCTCCGGTAGCTGACCGACCGTCTCGCAAGAAGCGTAAGGTGGAATATCACGATACAGATGCTTCTGAGGATGGCGGTGCATCTTGGACCAACGAGGATCGCCTGGCTCTCAAAGTTACCAGCAAGTACGGCGTCTTCAAAGTAAAGGACAAAGATGAAGTCTTTAGAAAGCGCTTCAACGTCCCCCTTATCAACAAGGACTCGGTCAACTTTAACCCAAACCGTCCCCCGCCAACTCTCGGTCTTCGACAAGGTGTAGCGTTTGTTGCTAAGCCGTTACACGACCCCAGTGGCGAGTTTGCCATCGTTCTGTACGACCCCACTGTCGACGCCAAGCCTAAGACTATCGAAGAAGCCCAGGCTGCTGATAAGCCCAAGGAGGAGCCCAAGGAGGAGGTCATTGACGCTCCGTTGGTTCACAAGAGTTTGGCTGAGATTTTGGGCATCAAGAAGCAGCTTGACACGGAGGTTCCCCGGGTCCCTGTGGTAATCGACCCCCGTCTAGCCAAGGTTCTTCGTCCCCATCAAGTCGAGGGTGTCAAATTCATGTACCGCTGCGTCACAGGCATGATTGACGAGAAAGCCAACGGCTGCATCATGGCCGATGAAATGGGTCTAGGAAAAACCCTCCAGTGTATCACGCTCCTCTGGACTCTCCTCAAACAGTCCCCCGACGCCGGCAAATCCACGATCCAAAAAGCCATCGTCGCCTGCCCGTCCAGTTTAGTCCGCAACTGGGCCAACGAACTAGTCAAATGGCTTGGAGCCGACGCCATCACTCCTTTTGCTATTGACGGGAAAGCTTCAAAAGAGGAACTTACGCGGCAACTCCGCCAATGGGCAATCGCTTCAGGTCGTGCCGTAACCCGCCCTGTCATCATCGTATCCTACGAAACGCTCCGTCTCAACTGCGAAGAACTCAAACATACCAAGATCGGCCTCATGCTCTGCGACGAAGGTCATCGTCTCAAAAACGGGGACTCCCAAACCTTCAGTGCCCTCAACCAACTTAACGTTACTCGCCGTGTCATCCTCTCGGGTACCCCTATTCAAAACGATTTGTCAGAGTACTTTTCCCTCATCAGTTTCGCCAACCCCGATCTTCTAGGAAGCCGTCTTGAATTCCGCAGACGTTTCGAACTCTCGATTCTCCGCGGTCGCGACGCCGACGCCACGGAACTTGAACGCAAGAAAGGTGACGAATGTCTCTCCGAACTCCTCGGTATCGTCAACAAATTCATCATCCGCCGGACAAACGACATTCTCTCCAAGTACCTCCCTGTGAAATACGAGCACGTGGTCTTCTGCAACCTTGCTCCCTTCCAATTAGATCTCTACAACTACTTCATCACCAGTCCCTCCATCCAAGCACTCCTCCGCGGAAAAGGTTCCCAACCTCTCAAAGCAATCAACATTCTCAAGAAACTATGCAACCACCCCGACCTCCTAAACATCGGCGAAGACCTCCCCGGTTCAGAAAGTACCTGGCCGGAAGACTACGTCCCCAAAGACGCCCGCGGCCGTGACCGTGACATTAAACCCTGGTACTCTGGTAAAATGCAAGTTCTCGACCGAATGCTCGCCCGAATCCGCCAGGACACCAACGACAAAATCGTCCTAATCAGTAACTACACGCAAACCCTCGACCTATTCGAGAAACTCTGTCGTTCCCGCCAATACGGATGTCTCCGTCTCGACGGCACAATGAATATCTCCAAGCGCCAAAAATTAGTCGACCGATTCAATGACCCCGAAGGCCCCGAATTCGTCTTCCTGTTATCTTCAAAGGCAGGTGGTTGCGGTATCAACCTAATTGGCGCGAACCGTCTCGTCCTCTTCGACCCTGATTGGAACCCGGCCTCCGACCAACAAGCCCTCGCCCGTGTCTGGCGTGATGGGCAAAAGAAGGATTGTTTCGTATACCGCTTCATCGCCACCGGGACCATCGAAGAGAAGATCTTCCAACGTCAATCACATAAACAATCTCTTTCCTCGTGCGTAGTCGACAGTGCAGAGGACGTCGAGCGGCATTTCTCCCTGGATAGTCTCCGTGAGTTATTCCAATATCGCCCTGGTACCACGTCAGATACCCACGATACATTCAAATGTAAACGGTGCAAACCAGATGGTAGACAGTACATCAAGGCACCCGCCCTACTGTACGGTGACACAAGCACGTGGAACCACTTTGTAAATGCGGGGCTAGAGAAGATCCAGGATTTGCTTTTACGTCAAGAGGCTAGTGAGAAGGACGTATCTGCTTGTTTCCAGTATATTTCGCATTAGAGAGGAAGGGGAAGTAATTTGTATATCTTACGACGTCATGATAATAGATTAATTAAATCAATATTTCTTGGTGACCCATCCCATGACTATCCAGCCAACTCATACCGAGGTCCAGCATCCGGCACCTCAGCCCTCCCCTTCGCCCCAATCGGTGCCCCCGCCGCATCCAATTCAACCTCCTCAACTTCCTGAATCCCCGGCAACTCGGCCACAACCCTCTTCTCCGCCACTCCATGTGCCATTCCCGCCCCCGCCCCCGTGCCCACCACATTCGTCCCCTCCGAAAACGGCGGTGGCGGCGTCTCCCCATCCTGTCCCCGTCCCCTCTCTCTCTCCCTCGCCGCAGCAACAGCATTCGTCATAGTAACAGGAATCTCCTTCTCCTTCTCCTTCTCCTTATCTTTATCTTTATCCTTCTCCATATCGCCACCCTCCTTCTTTTTTCTCCGCCACCGTAACCAAAGCCATATTCCCAGAACGCCCACAAAAGCCGCCATCCCCCCACCAACGCCCACGCCAACTCCGACTTTCGCCCCTGTAGATAATCCTCCACTACTATTTGACGTTGTAGTCGCAGCAGAAGGTGCCCCCAACGTCTCCGTCATAGTCCTCATGGTAGTCTGTGTTCTAGTCGCCATTTCAGTTTCCGTCTCCGATTGAATCTCCGTGGTGCCATCCGAAGTTGCTCGCGTAAAAGAGGCCGGGTGTGTCAAAAATGAAGTAAATGCGTTAGACATTGTGTGGTGATTCATATACCGGGAACTTCCAGACTAGACAAAGATAAGAAAACCATGTTAGCCCTGTCAGTATATAAACCCCTATATCTCTTAAACTGACAGTCCCCCACGTAAGCGGATGTCCGATGGTGGCAATCGATGGCATGGTCTTCAGCCTCCCTTGTGTAACAAACTTACCGCCATGGCCGTTTTCTTTGTAGCCTAGCCAATAAAGTTTAGACGGTCTAGGCTTCGACTTCTACTACGTCCCCTTTATATTCAGATTGACCCTCCATCTCCACACTGCCGTACGACCCCCCCCACTTGCGCCCCGAGAGTCGTGTTTTAGTTGACATCGTACAATAGTACCCGTTCTTCAACACCTGTCTTAGTCACTTGTCAGGCCGCGCCACAAACCGCTCAATCAGCAGTACGTACCAACTATTACCAGCCAGTCACATTACACGATAGTTAAACAATCACCGTAATCACGTGGTAGTCGCCGGTTTTTTGACGTATGCGTGTTCCTCTAGACTATCAAGTACTATGGTCTAGCCGAAAACCACACCCAAAGTACGCCCCTTAAACGACAGTGTAGCCACCGTCAATCCGGATGTCCGCTCCGGTAATGAACCCTGAGGCTTCAGACAACAAGAAGATCACCGATCCAGTGATGTCTTCCACTTCGCCAAAACGACCTAATGGGGTACCGCCGACCCACTTCTCACGCATCGAAGGGTCGTCCTCCAACACCTTCTCGCTCCTATTTGATAAATTAGTATGACACACATTCATAATCAAGGTAATCAAACTTACAACGGTGTCCGGATGTATCCGGGTGAAATACAGTTCACCCGTATGCCCCTGCCGGCATAATCAACGGCAAGACACGAAGCCAAGTGGCGTACAGCAGCCTTTGAGATGTTGTACATGCTGTCATGTCATCAGTCAGCTTATGAACCAGATAATAACCAGCCCCCATCAGTAATCCTTCAGACTTACATCTGTTTCTGGGGCACATTAACAATGGCCCCAGACATGCTACCAATCAGCACGACACTTCCCCCGTCAACAACCTTAACACCCCTGGCCACGTTAAGACAGCCACCAACGTTCACTTCCCACACTTTCTTCTCATAGGCGGGTGTGCTGTCTTTCCCCTCACCCAACCCCGCACAGCAAACCATCCCATCGACCTGTCCACCATGAACAGCCGCAGCAACACGAGCGACGGCATCAGCATCCGTGACATCAACGACGTGAACGTCAACAATAGCTCCCGGGGTCTTAGCCAAAACCGACGCCTTAGTTACATCGAGGGCCTCGGCATTAATGTCAAGCAATGAAAGCCGCTTGACCAAGGGGGCCATTTGATGGGACAGATGAGACCCAATTCCCGAGGCCGCACCCGTGAGAAGAACATGCTTCTCAGAAACAGAAAAGATCTCGGATGTCTTCGCCATGATGAAACAGAGTTGCTAAAAACAAGAGTCTTCTTTTGATGATGGAAATGGCTTGTTGTTGATGGCTTCTAAAAAAACGGCTTTTGAAAGATCACTTGCAAGTTAAGATGGAAGAGGGAGAAAAATGAAATAACAAACCGTCTTGCAAGGACATAGATAAACACCTATAGTTTGCATGGTAGTCACTTACGCCAGCTCATCGTCATTCTCATCAAAGGATAGCAGTTTCCTCAATTCTCCCTGTATATCGCAGACATTAGCGCCACATTCGGAAGACAGTAGACCGACATCCGTCATGTGACTAATCTCAACATCTCCAAATGCATGCACGCACAGCAGATCACGATCCTCAAAAATGAAATAATGAAGAAACCAATCATTAAAGCTAAAAGAAAAAACCAAGCCCCCCAAATGCTATCTAACCCAGAAACCCAGAATCTATACCCATCATATACAAAAGAAATATCGCTACAAAACGAGTGCTTATTCTCCCACAGGAGACGTCGATCGTGTGAGACTCTATCTCTTCCACATCCGCTTAAACCGACCAAGCGCACCCTTCGACTGAGTCCCCGACCCCGCTTGTGCGCCGTTACTCAATAAAGCCTCTCGAGTGAAAGAAGGCAAATCATTTCCACTCGAACCTGTCATGCCCGTCTTCGGTGTATTGCTCGGTAACGGCCAAGAAGCGTCCGCCTGCTTTTGTGTAGCGGTAACAGCCGGAGCTGTGACATCCGCAGTGTCTCCATCCACCATATTCTCATCATCCATATCGTCATGACTCTCCCTGACCCGCTGACTCAATCGGAGCGTCGTCAACTGTCTGTGACTGCGTTCAAGCTGCGTGTCTCTACGAGCTGCTGAATCCTTAACACGGGCACGCGTAATCTTAGATTTGGTGTCCTTGCGACGACGAAGAGAATTAAAAAATCCCATCTGCTTCTTGTCACTGCCATTCTTGCCATCCGAAGAATAGTCCTTTGTTGGCGATGCAGCTCGGCGTAACGGCGAAGACGGCGCGATAGGAACAGGTTGAGACATAACTCCCGATCCTGATGACGTCGTCAAGGGCGATCCATAGTGAAGACCCGACGTTGGCGATGGCGATCTACGCTCATTGGCAATGAGGCGGTTGGCTGCAAGACGTCGGCGTGCTAGGGCAAGCGTTTCCTCGTCAATGGGCTGATCAGAAACGTACTGCTCTGAAACACGGCGCAAAGTCTCGCTACCAAGACCCGACTGGAAAACATCATCAGAGTCATCGTCGGCCTGTGGAATCGGCCGGGAAGACTTGCTGCTCGACCAAAACCGTTTCCCTCCGGAGGAAGAAGAAGGAAGATCCGGCCGAAGAGACTTGCGCTTAAGTGCTTCCCCAACATCATTGTAACCAACACCAGGAGTCGACATGCGAGAGCCACCGGCAGGCGACTTGGAACGCAGGCTAAACATCCGAGGTTTACCCTTGCTCCGTCCATTGTCTTCCTTGGCGACGGTGCTCTCACGTAGTGTACTATTCTGCAGCGTGACACTGGGGCCAAGCTTCTCCTCAAAGCGAGACCGACGGAAGCTAGACGTAGACTTGGTCGACTTAAGAGGACTGGGACTGCCAGAAAAGCCCATGGTGCCACTATGCGAAGCAGGGCGTTGCTTCTTCAAAGTATTCGCCTTACGCATCGACCCAGGTGATCTAAGGCCGGGCGAACCCGTCTCACGGAGCGACCGGCGGAATGTAGAACGGCGGGGAGTCACTGGCTCCTCTTCGGAATCATCATCATAATAATTTTCCTCATCCCAGCGACCATTTAATTGATTTGTTGAAGGGTCAAAAGCATAACCAGCCCGGCTGGGTAGGTCCAAACTCCGAGAGGCAGGGCCGGAATAGGGAGCGCCAGACTCCAAATGATATCCATGGGCGACTCCAGCCTGAACATTCGCTTCATATACACGCCCCAACGGATCATTTGGTGATGGATATCCAGACGGTATCTGAGGACTGCTCGCCAAAGTAGACGTCCGTAAGCCTGTGCTGTCAACATCACCATCGCGTTCCAATTGGCGGCGTTGCTCCGGTGAAAGATTACGCCAAAACTCGCGCAACCGCTCCCAATCGGTGTCGGTCTGCGGGGGTGTGGTTGGAATGTTGAAGGACGATGCTACTGGCGTCAAAACAATAGCCGGCACCGGGGAGTTCGAATCCGACTGCCCCGACCGGGGTGCTGAACTTTTGTGTCCGAATAGGTTAGGGAGCTTATCCGGCGAAGGGTTCGACGCAACAGCGGCATCAAGCGATTGGAATCCGGTGTGATCGAAAGTCTCTTGAGCATCAACATAAACACTCTCGGAATCCGAATCCGACTCAGGCTCGCGTGTGGGAAGATTTGCCGCAAATGAGATGTGTTTGTTGCCCCTAGACGAAGCAGCAGAAGCGCCCTGGTCTATGGGCTGTGATGCAAGTGGAATACCAGAATCGTACATACCCAACGATGGATTCTCTTCATTAACGGTGTAAAGGGCAGAAGGACTCAATGGACCAGTACCAGGAGTTGGGTAGTTGTAAATAGCGGTAGGCAGCGTGTCAGAGTCGGCACGAACGTGCTCCACATGCCGGCGTCCTTGCTCCTGTTTTACTGATACAGGTTCTGGCCCAGGCTCAACGGGAGCCTCATCAGCAGACTCCTGTCCGGATCCAAAGACCTCACCGCTCTCATCACTAATAGGACTGGGAGTGCCACCGTATCCAGATCCGTCTCTAGACGCAGTGATCGGCGACAATGCCTGAGCGAAGTCACGCTCTAGCTGCTTTTCTTCAACTGGGAGAACGGTATCTTCGCCGTAGTGCCGATCCGATTGATGATAGGGTGTCTCAAGTTCGTTGCCACTGTGAATAGTAGGTAACTGCATACCACCATTCGTGACGGGCGGAATATTGCCAATAGTCGTAGCAGTCTTCGGGCGTGAGTCCTCTGAAGCAACACCAGAGTCATGCGAAAATTGGGGCCGATGACCTTGCTTCCAAGCAAAGTTAGGTATTTTGGGAGCTTCGGTGGAAACGGACGGTGGATGAGTCGGAGTCAGGGGACTAGCCGCGGGGGATCCGGAAGATGATGTATCCATTTCAGATTCGGATTCGGGAACATCACCATCCCGTCTTCGTGATTTTCCTAGACTCGGCAACCAATTGAGCTTCTTCTTCTTCAGCTTATTACCACTACTGGCCGGTGCATTTTGTTGGCCGTCGAAACTAACTTTCTTGATCGGAGCAACCTGGTCAGCAGTGTCATCGTTGTCTAAAGAAATCGGCTGTCTGCTTAAAGCACTTGGCATGCGGGGAGCCGTGGACGCCATCCCAGTAGCTGGAGGGACGTTGAGCGGGGACCGGCGATTTGGATTAGTTTGAAAGTAGTTCCGCTTCCGACGAGCCGCAAGTGTCGGCGGGTTATCAGACTCGTAATCAGGACTAGTGGGACCGCTGTTGATGTATGGCGAAGAGCTTTCGTCGTTGCTAAAGTATCCGTCCAGCTCGCGGCCTTGTATCGTATAGGCAGGTTGGGCAGTAACTGGGCGATTCTGTGCTGGGGTGGAACGACGAAAATCAGAAGTACGGACGAAACGAGTAGACGAAACCCGCTGGCCTTCAATAAAAACCCTCTTCTGTTCGGGAACGGCAGAAACGTGCGATTGAAGTGGGGGCGAACTGGCCGAAACGGGAGCTCCGTGCACCGTATGTCTGCTATAAGCCGGGTAGTGGCGCGGAGGGGCACAATTGGGGCAATCGCACTGATGCTGTCGTTGGTTAAGCACGGCCGAGTGAGCAGCCGCAATAGAGCCTGCGTGGTATCCGTGATAGAGAGACGGACCGGTAGTAGAGGGTCGCGGGAAGTGCGGGGGATAAGGAGGTAGATAATGTCCAGCAAAAGGATCGCTGGAAGAGTGTGAGTGGTAGTGGGGAATAGCGCCAACACTTGTACCTCTGCGTCGGGCAGCAGCACCTCTACCGTCATGCATGCCGTCATGCATACTGCTGTTATGCAGGTCGCTGTAATGGGGCTGCTGATAGTAGAACCCGTGGTTACAGTGCTGATCATGCAGGTGGCTTTCCTGATGCATCCAGTCCGATGAACCGCCAGCCGCGCCAATATATCCATCATGGTGGTACTCGGGCATTGATTGATCGCGGCTTCGTCGCACATGAGGCATTGGTGGGGGAGGTCCAGCAGACTGAGTGATATGACGATTTCCGCTACCCGAACCAAAACGATCAAAGCGACGGTCGTGCCGGTCATCTCTCATAGAGCGCTGGCGCTGAATCGGTACACCGTACTCATTGTTCAGGACGTCCAGCGTCGATCGTGGCACCAAGCGGCGTGAGTTGGCGTCGTACACCATGTCATTAGGTCCAGACAATTCCATATTACTCCTGCGACCAGCCGGGCGTCGCATATGCATGTCATCTTCGTAGGGCCGCATGCTGGAAGAAGGAGTAGAATTGCGGGTTGGACGGGGATAGGAAAAGTTAATCGAGTTCGGGCTAGTAGGCCGGGACCCTTGCGATTGGGCGCGGGGACGCATTGGCGTGCTGTTTGCTGTCACCACGCGCAGGTTGGGAAAATCCGAGGATTCTGAGTCGGTGCAACGGGCGCTCGAGTCTTGGTGGCCGGTAGCACTAGTAGTAGAGGCAGCGTCGCTAGAACTAAAAGACCTGTGATGACCAGAGCGCTTCTGACCAATGCCACCAGAATACGACACAGGAGGATGTGCTTTTACTCGGGATTGTCGCGGGGAAGGCAAGCCAAGTCCCGGGCGCAAAAAAGACACGGGACTAGAGGTCCGGCGGCGAGAATGGGGATGCCCGTGCGAAACAGCGGGACCTGGCGAAGTGCGACGAAAATTGCGGTCGGAAAAAGAGGGTGAAGGCGAACGGCGGCGCCGAAAAGAGTCTTCAGCAGACCCGGCAGATAAACACCGGCGACGCAACAAACGCGAAGCAGTGTCAGAAAGTGAAGTTAACGAACCGTTGCGACGGCGGTAATCGGACGATTCTGGCTCGGCAAAAAGATTTTGATGCAAGGGGAATTTTCGCAAAGCCGTGGCAGCGGCAGCTTCAGATAATTGGCGATTGTGGCGAGCAGACTGTAAAGCGATAAATTCTGCGTCGGAAGCTACATCGGCCTGCGAATTTCGATTATGAGGAAAAGAAGAACGTGTAGGAGAAAAGGAAGAGAAAGACTGGCGTCTCAGGGACTTGCTAGTCTTTAACACAGACCGGTCGACCATCATGGACGGACGGCAGCGACTTTGCCCTCTTTAGACTAAGACAGCCGCTCTTAGATTCTAGTAGTTTGTTCTCCAAGCTACGACCCGTCCCGCACCTTCAAATTTGTTAGATCCTACGCTCGTGCTGGATAGCTAGGGTAAATCTATCAATAGCAGACACTCGACAGTGGCAGTCTGGCACGCCTAACGTAGCCAAAAATCCCCAAGTGGCAAGACGTGTTACTAGACTCAAAATCCGTGGAGGATGCCGGTTTTGGGATGGTTTTGAAACGGTCGCGAGCAGGAAGGGGTACACATTCAAAGTTTAACCCCCGTCACGTGCTGAACAGAAAGAAAAGAAGTTTGCTGAAGCGACGAATGAGACTGGTTAGCAAGCGAGAAAGATCTACAAGGACAAACAGGAAATTAGTGGCAGATTTGTGTCGGATGGTATGAGCTTCTAGGACCTGGTTCTACTGCCAACTAACATATGTATGTATGTATGATGTGGCCTTGCAGGATATGAACCAAAAAAAACCACGAACGCAAGTGAAGGGTCTGGAATCCCATATCCAGGAACCATAACAGCTGGACTTGATCCACCTCCCACTCATCAGCTCACACCGCCTCAGCACATGCCAGAGCTACCCAGCAAAAATCGTGGGCCTAAACACCAGCAATAACTCACCAATGACGCGGGTTTGCTTTGTCCTCTAGCCCGCCAATAATCCGCCAGGAACCTTCCTTCCGCTGCAAGTTCCAGCCGTTGTAGTCAGAGCGGACCCGTTGATGAGGTTGGTGAGGGTCCAAATGCAAAAACTGGGTCGCGTGCACCAGTTTGGGCGATTTTGATTATTTGTATTCGAATTAGGGCTGTTGCGATTTGGGCCTTATAGGGAGCGGCCCGATCTGAATAATGGATAATAGTCGATGAATAGTATTGAGGACATGAAGGGCCTCAATTCAAAGTAGAGGCCACAACACGATAAAAGTCTAGGAGCGAATTCGGAATGATAATTATGACTGTAAAGAACGAAACAAGATCATGCGAAAAAAAAACGACTTGATCAAAATGATATTTTCAATATGAAGATGACAGGAAAATCGACACAACAGAGAACGAGAAGAAAGAAGAATTGAAAATTCAATCTCCGGTCCCTCAAAGGCCGGTATATCACCTCCAGGAATGACGGACGCCCTTCATCGGCAACAACCCAAACCAGCCTCCGTCAACAACGTCAATCCCCGCCGACCTGAACTTGAACCTTCCGCAACCAGCCGGCCCACCTCCTATTGCCTTCCTTTCATCCTTCCTTTTCTCTTTTCCAAAGAGCATGCAGCCCAAAAAGTTCAGCCCAACCTCTAGGTGACGTAGGTGCATAATTTTCGCACATCGGTACGACGGATCTTCAACCGGATGCGGAATCTTTGGTTTATCAAGGGTTAGAGAGGGTTACTTTGGTGATGGTTTTGTTGGAGTACAACCCTGAGATGAGGAATTTTGATAGTGATTTTGAATCTTGTCGTGGAGTGTTGAGGAAAACAATACGATGCACATTCCACTCAATTTGAGTTTTTTCCAATATAAACATCTAATATTCCACAGAGCCGGCGAGATGGTGCCCTTCAATCAATTAGAAAACCACGTGGTGATCTGTTTGAATCTTACATCAATACTCAGATCGGGCATTAATTGGTGTGACCAACCAACGTTTTAGCGAGACCAAATTCGTTTGCATATATCCTCAAAACTTTAGTTTCTGTTCCGCCCATCTAGGGATTTTGGTAGGAACTCTATTCAAAGGGCTATTCCTTGAACGAACCATCATGTCAAAGTTGGAGAGAATCATCCCTTTGCTTTACATGTCTATCCTTGATTAGCACATCCCTATAACAAGGCCAAGATTGTAATCCTGTCAGATTCCATGATGGCTATATTTAGGGTTACATACCACCAAAGGTCTGACAGATGTGTAACACCTTCAATATAACTCCCTCGTAACACGGTACTTTTGACATATTACACCTTCCAATGAGATCCCATACTGCACGTATCAATCTATATGGCAGGAAGCACAACAGTAATCCCGTCTTGACTGGGATATGTGAGCCAAGTTATGTACATACATACTTCATTCCACGCTAGAGTTGAGTTGAGTGTGGGGAAGGGACACTGCGTGGGTTGGGAGACCATACGGGATTAACTGATGGGGTTGAAACACCCTGCTGGACAACCCTGTATTACTTTCCGTGCGCGGGAGAAAGAGGTACAATACGGCAGGCAGGCGGGCCCGTGGACTTTTGGGGGGGCGGGAGAGGGAACAGTGGTGGTGTCGCTTGACGGTCGCCTGTCCAGGCAACATGGGAACCTTCTTTTGACGCTTGGAAAGTACTGTAGCACTCGCTCACACAAATACCCACTAAAGTGCCTACCGGTTCTGGCACGCGACACACATAAATACTCGGTGGAGAGCAGCAGCAGGAGCTTTAGCCGTGTAGCTTCCTTGGGCTCTTTAGTAATGATGAACGGATCATGGTACTAATATCTCGAATATCATGTTTCTCGTATGACCCAGTAGGACGTATTAAGCACATGGCTCAAGTCCAGTCTACTAGGCTCCCAACACCGGCATGACAGATCCAAAGGTCCCTCTAAGAAGAAGACATAAATGGAGAATGAGCATGCGTTCGTTCGGAAGAACCGCCGTGATCATTTGTAAGACAAAGATCACACCTGGTGTTGTTTCTTTCTCTATATTCACACAGCCATCGCTAGCATGATTTTGTCTCCTCATTATATAGATTAGACTGCTCTTAATTGAGTTGATTTTCTTAGAACATTTAAATATATCCCAATTTCAATTACATTTGCTTGCAAGACATTCTTCTTGGTCAGATACAGGGTTATTCAAGATAATTACGTCATTATAGGGTTTGAGCCACTTCCGCGTGGCAGAATACGGCGCTAGTACACGAGTCCAAAGCGGTGAGCTGTCCCGACGACGTCCCATCCGCAGGGTAGCGACACGAGGTTTGTATGAATGGGATGTACTTCTGGTGATCAGTAAAGGGTAATGCTACCGGAAGTACAGAGCCACATGTCATTCTGCGCGGTGACTATCCCGATACCATCGTAGCTGGCGCTAGCGCCACCGTGTGGGGTTTCACGACAACGGCCGATTTTCAACTGCCAATAGGGCGTATGAGGTGCATTTTAGGGGGTTGAACCTTGGTGCGGTATCCGCGAGCGCAGTTGGCCACCGAAGAATATTGTACATGTGATAAATGACAAATGTACTTGCTAGCTTGTACGCGAAAAGGATCTCAGGTTTAAGACATGTAACCTGATTCGGCCATGTTTCGACGACACACTAATCCTGGCGATACTACTTGAATACCTTTCCATATATGTACGAAAACGGCTTTTCTAGACTAAGGTTGATTTAGCAGAAACATATTGATCAATCTATACAAGCTTCGTTAGGTTACTATATGATTGGTGGCAAGTTGTGTGGGGGAAGTCATTTGCGGGATAGTTTGTTGCCACTCGCCATATCCGGATTATTGCAGTGAGAAAGATAGAACCTTGAAGAGAAAGATAGAATCTCGAATCTATCCCGCGTACTAGTCTTGTAGCCCTAACATGAGACATTGGAAAATTCTGCAAATCGGTGGGCATAAATACTGAGGGGTTCCCCCAGTAAGTAATCGCCTTAGTGACTTCAATATCCATTTTCTTCTGACCTGCAATCACTTCCACACTCCGTCATCGACAATTATCTTCTGTGAGCGTATCTTGTTTAAGTCTTTCGCCGTCACATCCCGCCTATTTCATTGTTGTTGCATTCCTTCCTCCGAAAAACTATTTACGCTTCGCAATGTCCGAACGCGTTACCTCATTTCCCAGCTTAGCGCCAGGTTCCGCTGATCCGGCTGTTGCTTGCTGCTCCTCTGCCAAAGCAAGGTCGCCACCCGAGGTCTTCGTCCCGGACTCCTGGACCGACATCAAATACGTCGATAATGTACACGCGCTGCCCGTCCGCTTGTCCGCTTTTGCATGCTTTAATTCCCTCCTTACTCTACCTTACATCCCGAAATACCTGCGTGGTATCACCCGCGACACACTGCGGTACGAATCGTCCGCTGAGATCAGCCGTATACTCAATGATTCTGTTATGTGGAACAATCAAATCAAGGACGACCACCGCACACTGATTGCAATGAACCGATTCCTTGCGGACAACTGGGCACTCCCTCGTCCTGCCGATGCCCCGGCTTTGACGGAGCGTGAGATTCTCTTTCTCGCTGATTGTGAACGTGCCATGCAGCTTGAGGGCATCGACGTCCATGAATTTTCTACAAGACTTTCGGATTGGTCGAAAGCGGCCGCGGACGTGCAGATGTATTTCCAGAATGTCATTACCCGCGTATATCACGTCTCGGGAGAGCGCGATGACATTGACGAAGAGGTATACCTGCGCCTTGATAGCATTGAGGAGCAATTTGGTGACAGCCGGGACGACGACGACAGTCGGTTACCTACTCTGCCGCCCATCTTGATTTTGTTCGACGATGAGCCCTTCACAGAGTCAATCCACGAATACTAGGCTCGTGCTCCTGGCGAAGACGTTGAATTCCTAGAGAAGGGGCCATCATCTCGGTGTGCGAAATTATTATAGATGGATTTTGGG
>NETU01000182.1:324969-352582 GCA_003032515.1 Huntiella decipiens | reverse complement strand
TTTCAAATCTTTGAAGCTTTAATGTGAAGTGTGAATTGTAAATGTGGTGGTGTGCATGCTTGTCCATGAAGGTTGGTATTGAACCCACGACCAGGGTAATTCTGTAAACAGTATGGTGAAGTAGTGTTACGGGAAGTATATACTATTATAGAAAACACACATATATTAAGATGGATGATTCTCACAGGAATCAACAGTCCGGGAGAAGATTTGATCCAGACAGACGTGGTGGTTCTCCGTATCTTATCTGGCTTCAGAGATGGGGATAGTGCAGTTCACGAATTCCACTTGGGGGTCATCAATTCTCGTAGGGTTAGCATGACCTGGACTTTGTACTGGTCGCACTAATAACCCTGGTCAGATGGAATACGTCATCATCCCAGGCCCTCTTTACTACAGACTTGTATTAACCACGTCCGCCGTGAATAACGATGACGACTCCGTAGACAGATATCTTAATAATGTCCCGTATTCCATTATAGAATAACAGCAACTCCGAAAATCCACAAGGTTCCGCGATTTGTGACGGAGCAGCATGGTCATTCCGATAGATCGCAGTTTGATAGATGGAAGGAATCTAAGGCGATGACAAAAGATGCGTCTTCGACGTCAGGTTGCAGTGTCGTTGATGGAGTGAACGTTTTACAACCCATCAGCCCCTAACATAGGTGATTGAGAATCTCGGCCGAGATCATAGGTGCACCCCACCTGCAAGCCGTGCCCGCTACATGTTGACACGAGTCAGAAGAAGTTTGGTGTACCGTGGATCATTGTACATACATACGTCATTTTGAGCTTTTCACAAAGTTTTAATGGTGGAAATGTAAATGACATCAAAGTCACACAGAAACGAAACTGCATATAACCAGTAAACACAAGTTACCTCAATGTCACCTCCCAACTAAATAAAATATTGTAAAGCTATATACATACTTGGCTCTTCAACGACTTAGCTTATCGCGTTCTGAACGAAGAATTGCAAGCATATCAACGTAAACTTGTTCGTGTGGCTTTTCGTCGATGTTGCGCCTCGGGTCATAATCAGGTTGCCAGCCTTTCTCTCCTGGAGTTGTGTACTTGAAAAGAAAATCCCGAAGTCGAATAAGGCAATTATTCAATTGTTTGTGTGTTTCTTTTTCAACGCGCTTGTTTCCCTCCCCAAACGAAGCAACGAACTCCATTTTAGCAAAGGCTAGCTCTGAGTTGTCAAGTGACGCCCATTCATCGAATGGATTCAATCTCCACGGCTCAATACTTCCAATGTCTTCAGGAACAAAGCAAACCCAGACAAGAGACCACCAGAAAGACTCTAAATCGTGTCTGAATGTATGATAGGCAGGATGGATCAAAAGCTCAGATGCCATGAACAAACGTGTCCCAACCATATATTCTGGATCTTTCAGTCGAAGTCGGTCCCTGTCACCCGCGAGGTCCAAGTCGATTAACAAACCTCGAGCTTCGTTTGTACAAGTTTCGGGATATTGAATAAGAATATTATGGGGAGATATATCGCGATGGAGAATTCCTGCTTCATAAAGACCCAGATGTGCCTTGATACAATCTTCAAATACTTTCAAAACTGTCGGCATGTATCTCTCGAAACGAATGGGACGGCCATGGTTGTTCAAGACAATACGTTGGTGAGATCGATTGTCTTCCCAGAGGGTATCAACATCAAGTCCTTCGACAAGTCGTATCATTTTACCTTCTCTGATGTCCACCCCTCGGCGAACACCTTCACGCACGTCGTCAACCCAATCGTCGACATATAACACTTCCTGTGATATACAGTCTACAATACACTCAATCGGTGGATAGACTCTTGAGGCCCTTTCAATCAGTATACCTTCCATTTCCGAATTCTTTGATACCCACGAATCCTTGATGACCACACGGACATCAGGAGCTTCCTCGGAATGAGCCACCCAGCAGGTGGTGCCACGTCCAGCAACACCTTTTGGCATACAAACAACGCTGTCCACGATATAAGTACTCCTTTGACCATCTGCGGAAATACATAACTTCCCTTCTTTGTTGGTACTGATGTTTGGATCAAGGCCAATTTCTTTTCTATCCTTGAGCATGAACCCAAGCATGACAGAAATAAGTTCGAATGGGGACTTTGAAATATCAATCTGCGGAGAGGTGAGACATCCAAGTCTGTCAATATGAACGACTCTCATCATGTTCCCACATACAGTGAACCCCTGAACAAACCGGCGCCCGGGCTGATTCTCCAAGACGGTACGCGCACTTCGCCCGATTTCACATATCGATTGCATATCAAACTTTGGGTCTGATTTCACTTCACCCACCACCATAATCTTGTCCCATAGATGGAGAGCAGGTGCTTCTCGGGGAAAGAGAGAAAAAACATGAAAACCACTGAAGGAGCTGTAAGTTCGTATTTCTTCTTCATACTTCTGAACATTTTCCACGTATGACAACCCTAATGGAGAGCCCCCGTTGGAGGACATTCTGTACAGCCTCCAAGGTCCCTTGAGAGATCGGTTCACAACAAGCTTTTTGTGGTATTTACGAAGATGCTTTTGGATTTCGCTGTTCAAATCCTCAAACAAATAAATGATGTCGTAAGTTTTTGTTAAGTCCAGATTCCTCTCCAGTTCACGGATTACCCAGCCATCTTTCCATAAGGGGACACGACGGTGCGTGAAACGGTCGAGAATCTCTCGGGCGAGGTCATAGAATTCACCAAAGAAAGTGTGATGAAGCGTTGGAATATCGACCACAGTGTATTCCATCTCAGATCGAATCCGTTCGCAGCGACGTCTTTCTCTAGCTTTCTCGATTGACTGTGCATTGTAGTCCGCCGAGATGGACTCTGACTGTTCCTGTTCATGCCGGTAGAATTTCAACCCGCTGTAATATGCCAAGTACCAAAACTGGATCTCATCACTTATGGGCGCTATCGCGGCACAGAGAAGAGACTGGAAGACGTCCCAGTTGTTTATATTCAGCAGGGTTTCAACATGACGCAACCAAGTGATACGAGGTATACCATATTTTTCGCCAACCTCATCACATCTGGGTGTAATGACATTGAAAAGTTCGAGGTATAATGTATGGAGGTCTAGAGGGAAAGGGACTGTTAGTTGGCTATTTAATCTATCAAAGGATTCATATGCTCATACCCTCTGGTGTCATGTGTTCCAAGGCTTTATGTACCGGCTCAGTGGGTAAAACGCCAGACACTGAAAAGAACATTGATCGTAGCCGCTCAAAGGCATGGCTCAAGAGTTTCGGACGAACAACTTGTTGGTTTTGCATTCTTATCGTAGACAGTTTGGTTGTCGAATTAGACGGGGTGTGATCGAATCAGTCTCAAAGTGTAGATAAATACAATGTTGTGAACCTTTTGGCGAGAAAAGGTTTGTATCGGAGAATGTGAAAACCACAAGTTGAACGTTATCACGTGTACTAGCCGCCCAAGTAAAACGCTAAGAGACGGATGTTGGATGGATGAAAAACGATAGACGAAAACTGGAGATGGACACCCGAGACTTTTCGGGGAATCTGAGCAGACATGACAGAATGGACAGACACATGAGGCTACTGGGAGATCCAAACAGCCAAATTAGTTGAAGGTAGCTACACAGAAAGTCAAAGTTTGTTGTGGAAGGATGTACGCGTGTGAATGCTACTTCCATTCTTGTCACTGTGTAAACTACCCTAACTGGACTGCCGATTTAGTACTTTCCTAATATACCACCCTTTGAATGTGATGAAGAGTAACACCATATTTAACCCGAACTTGGTACCCAAAATGCATCTCGGTCTTTCCATTTTAGGTTGAGCATCTTCAAGGAACGAAGTGGTGGGTCTGGGGAGTCCCAGCACTTTAACTTAACTGGGTCTAGCGAGTTTCATGGTGTAACCTACATACGTCATTCACTTTTGTATGGCCCTTTCAGTCAAGACTCTCGGAATGTGTAGATAGATCAAAGCGTAAACTGGAGTGCGTGGAGGTTTAAGTTGCGCTCTGTTTAGCGGGAATACTAACTTTTAATGGCCAAATGAGATGCTCACAATGTTGGGTGATGTGTGGTCTTGGTAAACAGATATAAAACACAGACAACTCGGGAACATGTTGTATATGTGTAACCTTGGCGTATAATTAAAATCATAGTGTCTTACCACAGTATCTTATGACGTCCATAATCGTTTAACCTTGCGACTACCCTTATAGTAGTCGTGGAACGGTGACTTGGCTCAATTACTCCCCGGACCAACCCGAAATCTCAACTCCTCATTCCTTACAAACCTCCAACAGCAATGTGACAAAGAGCAACCACAACAAGTTTATACTCACAATCTAAAGCTCAATCTTCACACGTATAGAGAGTATCAGGTCTAGTGTGGTAGCACTAAACATTTGACACTGCCAACCTACAGACACGTAAAGCTGTTACGCCAACAAGTTACACAAGCGAGGGTATACCAGTCTTTCAATGCCTGGCAAGGTCATCATATCAGTTTGACAACCAAGTGGGTTTCACGACGCTTGTGAGTGGTCTACATAGTAGGTTAATTCATCAACCATATTTCAACAAACACACGTAGTATACAGTCAACACGAACAAACCCACAGTCACAAAATACTAAACCAAACTCTATAAAAAGAATCCATTAAACCATGAAAATATAAACAAGATCATAAGCCCAAATCCAAAACCAAACCCAAACTCCACCATTCTCATAAATCCCAATCCCAAAACCCTACTCAACTCTCACAACTACCCTCCACCCCAAAGCCCCAGCCTCTCTCACCGCACAACTCAAGCAACCTCTTCTTCTCCGACTAATAACCGCATTCCACCCCCATCTCGCACAAATAGCTCGTACAAGAACCTCAAGATCACTCCCGAATAGCCGTCCCCTACTCTCCGCATGCATGCTCGGGAATTCCCCACCTCGCTGGGCAACAGGCGATGTTGGACTGCCAGGGACGTCAGCGCCAGCAACGGGGATAGCGGAGGCACCTTGGTTGGTGATGCAATCGATGACTAACACACGTGGTTCCGCGTACGATTGGATTTGCTGGGACCGTCTGTTCTGGGAAGTAGAGGCGGCAAGGAGGAGTGCTTCGAGAGTTTCATCTTGGGTAAGGTCGCGTGAGAGAATCTCGGCAATAGGGATGATGGCGTAGCTATATGTCTTGTGTAATGGGTGACCTAATAGCGCAGCAGGTGTAGAAATGCGACCTGGAACGCCATGACCGAGTAAATCGATGTGTTGGATGGTAGGGCTCGAGGGACTCCGGACAAACCGGATTTCCGTGGAGAGAACACATGGGTGTGCAGTAACGAAGGCAATGTCATAAACCAACGGCACAGTAACCTTGCGTGCCAATTCAGAGCCAACAGCCACCGCAAAACTAAGTGTAGCTGGCTCAGATGTACCAGGAGTACTAGTCTCGGGTCTAGTAGCAGTGATTGTAGCATCAAAATGTAAGCTATCCGCCTCAACCGGTGAATCAGGCGTATCAACTCCAGTACGACGAACAGGCGTTTCCAGAGATGACAACGTGACAAGAACGGGTGGTGGCTGATCAACATAGACATCCTCATAGGGAATGACAAAATCAGCCGGCAAACAAGACTCCATGTCTCCATCGCCAATGACATGTGAATCTTTCTCAATCGAAATCTTCTGCCACAGCCTTGCCTTCTTCCCCGTCTTCTCCATGTCCTCTGCAATTTCAACACTAGCTACATTGACCCAGCCACTGTCATTCTCCATGCCCTTTGGCACCACATCACTCGATACCCAACTCAGGCATTGGGCGGAGCCTCTTCCTGCCGCTAGGACTCTCCCGACGATATTCGCCAAGTTCCAGAAACTCTTTCCCTTCCACACGAATCCACCCGTCAACTCGGCTCTACTTCCCAAAGCTCTCAAAGCTGCAGGATCATTCTCTACAAGCGTGGCCATAAGCAGGTATGCCAAGGAGTCACCAGGCAGGACAATACCCGACATGTAAATCTTAGATAACCAGCCCGCCTCGTGCAAAGAAGCAACAACATGTCTTTTGCGTGATGGTTTCGGTTTCGGGGCAAGAAGCCTCTCAACCGCGGTCATAGCCTTCCTTGGCGCTACCATCTTCTTCGGTGGGCTCTTGAGGATCGGGGCAGTCGCTGGAGTCTCTCCAGTCTTTTCCTCTACAACAAAGCAATTCTCCATGATACGTCTTTCATACGCATCGATCTCAGGCCACCGGAGGACCCGCGCAAAATGCAATAATCCGTAAATCTGGCGATCGGCAAAACGGCCTTTGATATGGTAAACGACGCCCTTCACTGGCGTCCGCTTGTGCAATGCCATGCGCTTGGTAAGACCAGCCAACCAACCGCCTAAACTATGCTCGGTAGCTGCTGCGCCGTTAGTCACCGTCAAATGCAGTTCCGTATTTCTTTGACCCTCTGATGAGGTAGCAGCACGGCGGTCAGAAGTGATGTCCACATTCTCAAGGAACGAACGCGCAAGAAGTAACGACCATTTAACAGAAACGTTAGCTTCCTTCTCAAAGCGGCGGATCGACGACAATGGGATAATATCGATTCCGAGTTCTTCATCAGCAGTAATCATGTCAAGACGGAGCAACAGCTCAGTGGCAAGCAAAATCTGTGTAAGTAGCCAAAGACGCTCCTCAGCGCGCATACTCGCTGGTCTATCAGCGGTTGGTTCCGATGATTCTCCGGAAGCCGATCCTTCAACCTCATCATCATCCTGATCAAGACCCCAAAGCATCTGGCCAATCTGTAACCGCCATTCAACTTTTGAAAAATCAATCCACACATTCGGCATAGCAAGTGTCTGCACAAGCGAGCGGATCTGTGGCGCCAATGTTTCGCGTTCCGAGTAATCGATCATTTTAAGCGGTGGGTGCAGAATGTTCCCGTAGAGTTCGTTATACAATTTCGAGTTCGCCGGCACTTTACTAGCAGATTTATTCGCTGCAGGCCAACGGTTGGCACCCCATATGTCACCATCGCGGTATCGCTGACAATTAACCTCCAGCATGTCAAGAATAGATCTCTCATCAAGTGTGCGTAAACCATCCTTTTGTGCAAGCAGTCTCTTCCGAGCCGTGAGAACCTCTGGTCCGCGCGGCAAAAAGTGGACGTCAAATCCGGCCTGATCCCGGTCAAGTGCATCTGCAACGCCAAACTCAAGTGCACTCTGGTAGCCCATAGTTCCCTTTTCCAGGCCCTGCATGTGCAACATACTCGGACGTTCCCTACAGCGCGGGAAAAAGTGGCCGCGCTTCTTTTCTGGTGGTGGCGCTTGTGAGACTACGGGTGACAACGGTAAACTAGCGCCCGAAGAAACGGTGCTTGTTCTTGAAAGCGGGTGGACGGCATCATTTGCCATCACGGAGTCGCCTGAGTCGCGGCGCAAATCTAGATGATAGTCGGTTCCGCCAGTCGGACTGGTTCCGCGGATACGCACAGGGATATGCGGCCAGGCAGTCATGGAACTCCATGCGGGGTCACCAATGCGCATATGATCCGAGAGGTCCCGGATAGCAACCTGCTCATCCCATGGATAGCCGGCTGATGGGTGTGGTGCACCAGTATTGTGGCCTTCCTGGCGCGCAAAGAATTGCGGGGCGCCAGAGAAGAGTTTCTCCACGTCAGCCGCGCTGAGTGTCGCCATGATACGTTGGATTTGTAGTACAGGGCGGGGTTGTGGTGGAGGATCAAAACGACGAGCGCTTTCGGGGCGCGGGGGAGTAGGTAGGGGTTTGTTCTGGTTGAAAGGGGTCCGCCGTAAATTTACGGTTGATAGCGGGCGACCCTTTACCGAATCGGTGTTTGTGGAGGCGGAAGATGATGTGCCCGTGGTAGTGGAACCGGAGCCGCTAGCAACTGGCGAGCCGGTGGTAGTGTTTGAAGCAATTCGGGTTGGGGGTGCAGCAGAAATTTGCTGTGAAAGCTACGTCGAGTCCAAGTTAGTATAAAGATCAGATTATTTGTCCATGTTTGTTGAGCAAATAACCGACGTCGCTGTGGTCAGCGGGACAATACTCCAAACCAGCAGTCCTTTGACGTCATAGATGAGGGTTATGTGGAATTTAGGGTTGTCTTACACGGGAATAAGTGGTATCGAACGAACTGGAGAAGCGACGAAATCAAGAAGGGGAATAGACGATTAAAGAAGAGAAAGACAAAAGAATAAACCAGTCTTATTTCTCTTCTTCCGTTCCTCGTTCCACTTTTTCAAGAGCCGCCCAGAGCCGTCCGACCCAGCTATCCGAACCCGCAAAGGTGCAACATCACATGATGTTCCATGTCACTTGACCGACCGGGGTTCTATTGCAACCTGAGAGTTGCATGAACCAAGAACTTTGTGGCCTGATGGCCCAATAAGGAAAAGAAGGAATGACGGGATCAACGAACAAAGAGACTAAACTTACCGCAAGGTTGTACACGCTTTCCCGCTGGCCACCATGGTGGTAGCTGCGATCTCCTTGACCCGCACAAGTGATATTTAACATATCTCCGTCAGCAATGCAAGTTGCACCTTGAGTTGAAACCACAACCGGTTCTTCTTTAAGAGATGGCCGACGCGTATCGGCCGTGAGCTTAACAGCACCAAATGGTAGGTTCTCCGGCATATTCGTGGTATCCGGCATCGGCACCGCAGAAGTCGTCACTGGACTTGCCATTCCGGTGCTTGGCGGTCCGGTACTTGCAACGGTCGCCGTGCCAACAGAGATTGCTGAAATTGCGGGGAATGAACCACGTCTTGGTCGTCGCATACTGAGCGACTTTGTCTTCGAAAGAACCTTCTCCATCGGACTAGACTTGTCCCGTTCCTTTTCTGCGCTACGTGGCGTCTTGGTTGTTGTTGTTGCTGATGTTGCTATTGATGACATGGGGAGTTCTGGGCCAGCTGTCTTTGGTCCTGCCGGTATTGGCGCCGATGGAGGTACCACGACGAGACCAAGATCCTGCAATTTTAGTTGCATCCGATTGGCTGTGTTACCAACGAGAGCGTTAAGTGACGATTTGCGCCTGAGATGAACTTGAGCTCCAGATGAGTCGCCGGAAATGGTTTTTGTTGGTGGTGGTGGCCGGGAAACAGTGCGACGTGGTGTTCTCTGGTTATTAGCGCCGGCTGATACAGAAAAGGAAGCTGAGATTCCATGACGTCGGAACGAAGGCCGTGACTGTGGTAGTTGTGGCGCTTGCGCTGGTGCTGGTGCTGGTGCTGGTGCTGGTATTTCTGATGGTGTCGCTGCGGGTATTGGATCTATCGGTATTCTCACAGTCATTTCGCCTACTACCGGGCTTGCAGCAAACTTTGATATTGGCCTCAATGTCCGCGTCGGTGTCCTTGTTGGTGTCGCTACTGCCGCCATTGTATGTCGATTTTGTCTCCGCCCCCGTGACATCTCAACCTCCGGGGCATCAGGTTCCGTCTCGGGGTCAAGATACTCTTCTGGTCCAAAATCTTGCTGTAGCCATTCCTCGATGTCATGATCCCTACTCCGATCTAATGGTCTTCCACGGGACTTTGTGCGCAAAGAAAGTGACCGGTCCTTGTCCCGTCCGCTACCGAATATGTTGGATAGGAATTCGCGTCCCCTTGCTGTTTTACTGGTCTTTGGTGTGACGGGAGTTCCGGCCGAAATTTCCGTTGTGATGATGGCTTGTGGGAGACTTTGGACAGGGGTTTTATCGGTTGGTTCTGTCGGTCTTTTCTCTTCGGGTTCCCTCTCTGTCGGTCTTCTGGGCTCGGGTCTTCTGGGCTCGGGTCTTCTGGGCTCCGGCCTTCTTTCCTCGTCCGTCTTTCTTCCCTCCACCGCGGGCCTTTTTTTTACTGGAGTATCCTTTTCGGGCAATGGTGGCGGTATAGATGAGTCCAGTACTTCACTTTCACTCGAGCTGTCGACAAAAAATGAGTGTTCGTTCATATCTATCGCCGGTGAAGGGCTCCGTCTCCCTCTTTCCTCTTCCAGCATCAATCTCTGGCCCATAGTTCCTCTCAAATCCCGATTCGAACCCGTCCATCGTCTCGTCAACCCTCCCCAATGAACATCATCTGCATTCCCCGGGCCTGTCACAGCACTGCTTGGTACCGATGCCGCCGCACTTGGTTCCGCCGGTGGTCGCGACGCGGCTGTTGATGTAGATAAACGTCTCGGGTACCATGATTCCGTATTACGCGGCCGCTGTCTGGACGTGTTTCGTGAACGACTTTGTGGTGTTTTTGGCGGTGGTGTTGGTTCGGATCCGCCATTATTCGCAGCAATATCGGCGGGCCAGTCTATCGGGGCGCGGGCGTCTACCGATAGTCGTGGGAGGCCCATTGTGGACACAAGACCAGGGGTAGTTACCTGGATCAGTCGGAATTATGTACGGTTCGCCGACATATGTAGACAGATGTCGCGAAAGCAGGTACTGACGTCAGAAGACTCAGCTGGTTAAAAAGGTAATGGCGCAAATTGCATAACGTCGTAAAAAGTGTCGTAAAGTGTATGTGGGGGGGTATCTCGAATTCGGCGGGGAACGGGGGGAAGCTGAGCAAACAATTGCAGAAATCCAGAAGACCTGGTTTGCGTTATGCTAATAAAGCATGAATCAAAAAAGAAAAGAAGAGGAGGAACAAGCGAGGGAAAGATCAGCCAGTAGCAACCCACAATCTAGCAGCATCAAAGCACGCACTCAGTCGGTAATCACCAACATGAGCGAGCAACATACACCCGGTAGCTACACGCTCCGTCCGTTCATTCCTCCATTCTCAACTCACTCCTTAAACCTCCTTCCCTGCTTGGTTTCTTCCTTCCATCCTTCATTCCCTACGTTCTCTTCAACCTCAACCTCTATCCTCATAAGGCAACATCCCATCCAAGCGCTTTCTTTTTTGCAGACACGGTCATGTATCCTTCGTTACAGAATGAGCCTCCGCATGGTCATGTAGTTCTCTTGCCGGTACTCTTTGAACCATCATCACAAGCTGGCAGTCCACTCACCTGTGCATCTGCCCGCCCGCCTGCCAAGAAGCCCTTGCAAAAGGCGTAAATAAGGCCAAGATGGCTGGGATGGCCCGGACGCTAAAGCGTTTATGGGTTCTTAGCGCAAAGAGAACCTGAGGGGGCGGGACAGGAACTGTGATTTTTTGGGGCAATTTGGATGTTTTGGGGAGCGTTCACTGGATCATGGCATGGACCTTTTATGGCGTTTTGGGCACAGGCGGCCAGCTGGTTTGGCTAGCTGGGCTTGGGAATCGCCACTTTTGCTTGGATCTATCGGGTTGGCTGATGTTCAAACTTTATTGCAGTTTTGTGGCGATATGTTGTCTAGTGACTCCACATTACCCGTCACGGAAAGGTCTAGGGGGAAAAGAAGCGCCACAGAAGGACCAAGGAAGAAAGCTAACTTCTGGAACCAATGTCTCTGTCAGGTATCACCCGATATCACATCATATGTCCCAAAAGAGGGTGCCATAACCAACAACAATCCTGTGAGTGTACACATGTGCCAACATCAAAATTGAATCCCAGTCGATTCGAAACGTCCAAGGCCATCAGAATCCCTTGTTTTATTCTTTCATAACACAACATGACAAGAGACACAAAAACCACTCGCCCTATACATCCGAGCCGCCGTCAGACCCTTTCACGCACAGGCACGGAAACCGCGAAGGGAAGCTTCTTCCAGGAACATCTTCTTAGGCCAGCCATTTGATACTATCAAATTCTACACAAATGTTGAACATCAACACAATATCCCGCAAGATCGCTTGGACGCCATTTGCTTCTGGAAGCTTTGGTCTAGTTCTATACGCTCAATAGCCAGGGGCTGGTCCAACTGTCACTGGTAGGGTATAACCCTTGTGTTGACCACGATATATTGCAAAGTGAGACTTGATCGTAACGACTGTTAACAAGAGGAGATATCATTATGGTCCAGCCAATTAACCTCTATTATCCCCATTCACTAAGCCACTGGTGTATCATGTACCAATACCAAAAGATACTTGGCATCTGGCACTATCACCAACTCCTGTCTCTTACTCCTCACCCGTAACAGCTTAACTTCATCCTCTTCCTCCCACAAGTCCCCTACCAAATCCCCAGCAGACCTCACAAACTTCCAAACTAAGCCTGCCCACTCCGTTGCCGCTCTCTCCCCGGCCTCCCGATCATCCGGCCCATCATCTCCAAACCCGCCACCCCCCTGTGGCCCCACCGGCGACGGTGACATTGGCGGTTCCCCATCCGCTGGCGTGGCAGTCGTAGCTGCCATGGCAGCGGCAGAAGTCTCGGGGTGTAGACGAGCTGTGGCGCGGGAAGACGGCTGTAAAGCGGTTATAGGGCCAGTTGTCTTGATGAGAGCACCCGTTTGCCGGTCAATGACGAGGGTTGCTTTGACGCCGGGCTTCTTGGAGAGCCGGGCGAGAATCTCGGTGAAGCTGTCGCTGGGGAGCTGGTGCAGGTGGGACGAGCGGGATGTTGGTTAGTTAAGGGGATCTATAAGGGGCTAAAGCAAATGATGATTGAAATTGCTTATAGGGGAAAACTCACCTGTGCTGGATCTGACATTTTGTCTTTTGTAAGTGTGTTTATGTGTAATTATGAGATATAAGTGAGTTATATGGACTATCTAAGGCACTGGTTGAGGGACCGATATCATGGCGCCGCTAGTGAGCTAGCCATGACGCAAAGGGGTAAATGTGGCGTAAGCTCGATGCGCCACAATCCGATGTGGCGTCATTGATACATTTTGCCAGCATTGACCGCCAAATATTTCTGCGACAAGATCACGACGGTAGTTGGTAGTGGTGAAGCGATAGTTGAATATAATTTGTTTCCGTATAAATACGAAATATTTCTGTATATTTACAGTTTCACAGTCGCACACACATATACAAATTATAGAATACCGTCAAAATGGGTTCCTCCGCTAAGAAGAAGAGAGAAAAGGCCAAGGACTTTCAGGTATGTCCGCTCCGCACATCACTACCCGCCATAAAACTAACACGAATCATAGAAAGCCAAACTGAAAGTCGGCAAGGCCAAGGCGAAAGCCTCCAACTTCACCGACACCGGCTTCAAAGCCAAGTGTAAGTCGTTCCCTTCACCCAGAATCTTCAAACACACCGCTAACATGCAACCCCACCAGCCATTGTAATGACCCATCAATCTCTTCACGAAACTGCCCCCGATCTCTTGACCCAATTCCACCACCAACTCTCTCTCGCCACTACTTCTAAATCTGCCAAACAAAGAAAAGAGTCGCTCGCCAGTTTAACAACCCATCTCTCCGCAACACCGCCCCGTAATCCAATCGGTACTACTGCGCTACTTCTCAAAGTAATTCCTCTCATGACCGACCTTGACGCCCCGGTGCGCGCACAGCTACTTAAGTTACTTGTCCAGTTACCACCCGCCGATGTACGCCATTGCGCGGACAAGACAGCTATGTATGTCCGCGCGGGTATTACCCATGTTTCGGCACCAGTAAGCAACGACTCACTAAAGGTTCTCGCGTGGCTTCTCGATGTTGCAGCTGGTGAGGTTGTCGGTGGGCCAGGCGGTTGGGTGAAGACACTTAGTGCTTTCTGTGCCATTATGGGGTGGTCGGTAGTAGGAAACTCCGGATGGACCCACGGCCGGTCTGCTATGCGCGCCAAGGATAACATGTCTTACTCTAAGCAAATTACTGCTCTGGCCAACTTTGTCAGAGTGGGACTTGCCGCGGAGACTAAGGCGCCGGGAAGTGAAGAACCAGAGACGTATTGGGATGGCATGTACCGTGTGCCAAGGGGGACAGAGCCATTTGCATACTTGAATATGTTTGGCAAGCGGAGTGATGAGGATGGTGAGATGTATGTTGATAGAGAGGCCAGACAAAGAGTGTTTAAAAGAAAGTTTTGGGGGGTCATGGCCACAGGTAACGAGATGGCACTGAAGGAGGGTGGTGCGCCAGGCAGAGCGGCAACGGAGTTGAGACAAGCTATGTCGGAGGGCATGGAGGGCTTCGATGTAGCGGGTGGTGCCGAAGCGTTAGAACTGGACGGCTTATGGTGAGGATTGTTTGAACTTGTATATTTACTTGCATAAAATTGGGAACAGGAACGATTTATATGATACCATTAAACAGCCATATTGGGCCACCTATTATTACACAAACACTAAATTGTCTCCACACACTCACATTAAATTACATGTTCTTCATGATCGTCCCTAGACCTTCCATCATCCGGCCAACAGTCAGGCCATACCCAAGGGTAACAACTCCAGACACAAAGGCCCAACTTTTGGACTGGTCCTGAATCGGATACTGTACCTTGGGTGGGATACTCGTGCGCACACCTAACCAGCCCGCGCGATCGGCACACACACTCTTCGCGTTACACAGTCCTCTGAGACCCTCCTCGCCGGCAAAACGACCGTATCCAGAACCACCAACACCACCAAATGGTAGCTGAACGGCGTAGAATACGGCAAAATCGTTAATGGCAACGTTTCCGGATCTCAAGCCAGAAACCAGAGCGAGAACAACTGGATCAGAGTCACCACCAAAGACGGAGGCACCAAGGCCGAAAGCAGGGGCATTCGCGATTTTCAAGAGGGACTCGGTGGTGGCGTCCTTGGAGGTCATGACGGTCATGATGGGACCAAAACATTCTTCATTGGCAATCTTCATGTCAGTGGTGACGTCGGCGAGAAGAGTGGGCTGGAAGTAGTGACCCTTGGGGTACTCGGGGTGATCATAGCGTTTACCACCGGCAAGAAGACGGGCACCCTTGGCGACAGCATCTTCAACAAGTGACTCCAGACGGGCAAAGTGGGCGTCAGAAACCATAGCGCCCATGTCAGCCTTGGGGCCGAGACGGAGAGCCTGGACACGGGGAGTGACGATTTCAAGGAACTTTTCAACCAGCGAGGGTACAATGATGATGCGCTCAACACCAATGCAGTTCTGTCCGGCACTCTGGAAAGTGCCACGTAGGGCAATCTGGGCGATACGAGCCATGTCCTTCTTAGCTGACTCCGTCACGATGAAAGGGTCCTTTCCACCAAGCTCGGCAACCAGTGGGGTCAAAGACTTGGCACAATCAGCGGCCACGGCGTGGCAGACGGGCTTCGATCCGATGAAGGTCACGTGGGCAATATCCGGGTGTGATGACAGGTGACTTGCGGCATCGGGCCAGCAGACGACTGTCTGGACAAGAGCGGGGTCAAAACCGTGGGCGACAAGAGCACCGCGGACAAGCGAGGTGAAGTACATGGAACTCCAGGCGGTCTGTTCCGAACACTTGACAACAATGGCATTACCGGCGAAGAGAGCGGAGATCACGGGGCCGATGAAGTTGTGGAAGGGGTAGTTCCATGACACAAGCGCGGAGACAACACCCAGAGGCTCATAACGGACCTCGTTGTGCTTGTACATGAGAAGCAGATTGGTAGGTCTGCGCGAGGGAGTAAGCGCCTTCTCGCCGTGCTTGATAGTCCAAGATAACTTTTCCGCCGTCACCATGATCTCACCCAGCTGCGCATCAACCATGGTCTTTCCTGAATCCAAACACGCCACCTGGCAAATAGTCTCCTGGTTATCCAAAACATGTTGAAGTAAAGAGCGCATGACATGGCGACGCTCAGCAAAGGTAGTCGTAGCCCATTTCTTCTGGGCAATACCGGCGGCAGTGATGGCGCGATCAATAGTTTCGGGGGTGGAAGGGCGGACAAGACCGAGGAATTGGCCGGTAGCGGGTGCGTAGCATTGGATATCGGTAGACCCGGGGATACGAACGGAAGCGTGCTCAACGGTGATGTTCTCTTCGGGAAGCTTAGGTGGTGGGATGGTATACTTGATAGGACCGGGTTCACCAGGAAGAAGAATATAAAGAAGAACAGCGCAAATAAAAGTTCCGGTAACGGCCGAGAACAAATCAAAGCTACAAGAAGCGAGTCAGTAATGATCCGGACGAGTATAAAACCGGACTGCTCACCGTATACCGGCTGCCTCAACCTCGTGCTGCACGGCTTCAATCAGATTGAAGATGGCGGCGCGCACGGGATTCGGCGGTATGGGGTGCACGGGGTGCATGATTCTGGATCGGAGCTCAGGTGGCAAGCTGTCGTCGGGGTGGAAAATGGTCAAAACCAATCCTGATGGGACTTGATGTCTAAGACAACAAGTCTTTGGCCTTTTGGCAGTCGTGATAGTGAGGTTGGGATGCTATCGCCAGGATGCTTGGCGTGTGATTTGACGCCACATGGGAGTTTATGTGGCTTTTCGATGTGGCGTTATGACGATGGACATATAGGAGTGCTTTTTTGTGGGTACATGCACACGTTTTGTTTACAAGTTGCAAGTACAAAAAGAGATGGATCTGATAATACCTGGATGGGTTCGAATACATCCATTTAGCGTGCAGAAATCTCCACCTCGTACTGACATGGTCGCGATGCGAGATGGATGTAAAACACTTCCAGATTTGGGGAATAACCGGGTCTGATGAGCCGGGCGAACCGTTATGGTTGGTTGAATGACATCAGCAGACCTTGGCGAACCTCGGATGTCTACCGGGACACTAGATCCCACCAGTGGATAGTGAAGAATATTGATTGTTTAGAGGAAATCCGTCAGACAAATGAGAGGACTTGTGTAAATACAGCACATAAATGACCATTCATATGTACATACAATGTATGTAGCTTATAAGCTCAAGCAATTCGCCACTTGTCGCCGACAAACCCGCAGGGTAACACACGAATCCGTAGTCATCCGTTCGGTCGCACCACCAAGCCATATAAATGCTCGAATCCAAAAGATAGTCTCGTCCACAAGCCTCTTCTTCTTCAGGTTTCACAAGACCAAGATAGTTACTCCCTTAGTTCATGATGTTATATTACGAGTTATGACTAAGCCAACAAAGGCTTTTGCGCCAATTGAAGCGGCTATTCAGGTGGAATTAGCGGCGGCGGCCGGGAATAACAAGGGAACGGAGTAAATGCATACGCGAGCATGATCGGATTTTACGGTAATTGCGGATTAGCAGTTCTTTCTTCTTTTTTGGTCCTTGATGTTCCTGGATGTAGGTTGTATACTGGCTTGGGCCCTTGTTTCAAACGACGGGTAAGATACGGATGCGATGATTACGTTGACTGGTAGTATTAGTAGTTTTGTAGGAGAGTTACAATAGTGCGGACGACAGTGAGAGACAAGGGGGCTTGGTGATTTTCCAGGCCGAGCCACGTTTCAATATGGGTCGGTGAACAGGGAATTTGGCAGCAAGTATGGTTTCAATGGGTGTCATGTTGAACAAATAAGCAAGTTTCGGGTAGTCTACACCAGTAGATGGACTGACCAAACAAGGCTCCGAATGCCAGGTGAAATTATTATTCTCGCCGGTCCATTTACACTCACCGGTAAGCCCACATATTCGGGACCCCTGAATAGGAAGCCGAGAGAAAGGTGGGTAAAGTTGGAGTGTCGGCTTGGACATCGTGTGTCGGGCTAATGCGTGCGTGGAAAGGGTTGCTTTGACGGATGAGGGGATTGACGATCGAGAACGGGACACGGACCGAGTTGACTAGTAGTTTTTCTGGCGTTTTGAAGACCGCACATCGTGAATAGGTGAAGGGGGCAGAGCCTATGATGGGACGTACCTGTCGTGTCAAGATACAAACAAGGAAATAAAACGTAAATAAAACCCGGGAATAATAATGATAATACGAAGGTTCCTGGATCACGCCGACTTGTCATTTCCAGGAGACGACAAAAAGGACAACCGTGGCAACGGAATGCGCCTGGAAAGAGGTCGGACCAGGCCAAGACAAGTCGACAAAACTAGGCTTCTTGGCTACATAAGAGTCGATGGATTCCATAATCTATGTACGATCTTGTCACAGGTAAGCCTGGCTAGTGTCATGTCAAGACCAAATGTTTGTTGGATAAAGACATGAATAGCATTCCTCGCGCCACAGACGATGACGAACTCAGCTAAATATTCATTTAATTCATGCAGGTTGCCCTAACCCTACCAGGGGACGAATAAGCGATCGTGGTTGTGAGCCTCCAAACACTTTATATAGACATATATGGTAGAGATCACTGTTGTGAACCAAAGTTTGAATGTAAGCTTCGCCTTGCCATGTTATGCCATGTCAAGCTAGGATATGGTCCAAGAACTATCTCTATGACCGACCGACCCGACAGAACCGTCAAAACGGGGGCCGTGAATAGCGAACTTTGCGATTTAGACCAAGCTCCGTAGTAGTTTGCAGGAACTAAACAAACGACCCCAAAAAGGCACTAATAGAAGGAAGCCAAAGTAAAATTACATGCAACTCCACCAATGGACGGACAATGGAATTCCGCTTCTAACTGTTATTCTTTTTCGGGCGTCGCTACATCAAGCTGACAGTAGAATGGGAAGGCATGGCTTTCTCGGGTTTCCACATGTAAAGGGCCTCCTGATAGAGGGCGCGTGGTTTAGAGGGTGCACCAAGCGGTGTCGTGTTGGGCATTGTCTGTTCTATTTTGCATTGGAGACGGACAATTCCTGAAGAGGGCGGACGACGCTTGGGGCAGAGGGGCACGATTTATGTTCTAGGTAGCCCTCTTCTTTTTATGGTATTTTTGGCGAACGAGGGGTGATGACGATTTCTATGGACGATCATACTCCGTGTTTGGAAGGATAGCAAGTAATGAATTTAACGGCAGTAGCTGGTAGAAGTAATGTGTACAAATCATTTTGATAATCGTAGTTCACGCAAGGCTGCAGGTGCCAAATGAGGGGAACCAGAATAACTTATTCGTGGTTTTACCGATTGAATAAGCTGACAATAGGTCGTCTCTTTTTTTTTCTTCCTTCAAAATGCACCGGCTTTTACTAAGCAACGGACTCTTGTTTGACCCCGTGTCTTCCATCTCCGCGAAACTCTCGGTTTCCGGTCTTAGCGTTCGCGACCGTCTATTTACCGTTCTTTACGGGTGCGGGGCCACTGTATTTCAGGGAGGTGTCTTCTATTCAAGTATACATAGCATAAGCCGAGTTTAGAAAAGAGATAGCACTAGTCTGGTCTAAAGTTCTTAATAATGAATCATGATGGATTCATAATACATAGTAAGATTCATGTATACATCGCGTTTATAAGCGTTTCAATCGCTTTCGCAATAACATACCCTCTTCACCGAGCCATCCGCGTAACTCTTCGGCCGCTCAGGACTTTCTGTATTTGCCCGTAATTTGCCCAATTCGGGTTCCATTTATCATCATTGACCTAAACATATAGCGCTGGACCCACCGTAGATTCGCAGCCTCAACTCACTGTAGCAGGGTACCCCGTCTATTGGCCTCCTTAGCTAAATCCGCAGTGCATACAGACATACTGTATAGTGAGCTTCTGGTTTTAAGCTTCCGATTCAAGCTGTTCACGTTCCAAATAAGCACCATCAAAGTACACTGTCAATTCGTTTGCCCGCCAAAAACCCGACAGGTAGCACCGCCCGTTGTCATCGCCATCGTCAGTTTCTCATTTCTCTTTTTCCCTGATTCTGCCTCTTTATTATAATCTTTTTTCTTTTTTTTTATACTTTTTTTTTCTTGTTATGTAGGGCCTGGTGAATGGCTGTTGTGAACCAGTTTGCCATCGTCTATTATCTCGACCATTTGTCTCTACATTTTCCTATTTTGATTTACTTTTGTTTTTTCTTTTTTTTTTGTTCTTCTCACTGTCGATATCGAGTCTAACTTGCTTGTATTATTTCCCTGAAATTCCTCCAGTCCCTCGCTTCCAGTAACCCATCAATCAATCAAACAAAGATCAACGACTAACAACACATTCGCAATCGTTGTCGCCTCTGTTCTTCATTATAGACAATCACCAATAGAATCAATCAACCGACTCCCTTTTTTTTCGTTGCCACTCAATCGCGGCGGAGTTGCTGTCGCCTCATTCGTCTTCACTAGTCATACCCATAAACTCAACCCATACCGAACGCTATTTGTATACACGCCAACTGCTACACTAAAAAACATACTGGCTGTCCCTTTAGACTGGCGCTTGCTGCTCTAGTAATTGCAATCTGCCGCGGCTCTCCCTCGTGCAATCCTCCCGTCGTGGAGCTCCATTCCGGGGCTGTCCGGGCTACCGCCCGTTAAACCACTTTATTCTTTTACCTTTTCAGCCGTCACTATGGCTTCTCCGAACAATTCTGTGCCACCACAGGCTGGCGACTCGGAATACTCCCCGCCATATCCCGAATCCGACAATCTCCAGCCACAAGCACCGGAGGATCCATTACATGCGGACCCATTCGCCACTCCGCCAATTACATCCGATTCAGCAACCGCTAGTGCTAGACGAGCACCACCGCCGCAAATAGCTGTCCTCGACGAAAACACGCGCTACTCACACGTTCAATTCGACGAAGACGACCATACCACTATCAATGCTCAGGCACCCGCTTCGCCGCACATGCAAAATCTTGATCCACGGCACGCATCGTTCGCTCCATCCATTACTCCTACCGTCGATATTTCAGCGCCGGGTCAGGCCCTAACCACCGACGTGGCGACCCCCACTACACCGCATTTCCCGCCCGACGCGGCCGCGGCAGCTCGTCTGTCCAAGTCGCCAAGGGCAAAGGGACATCTTGCCTCACCATCAGAAACTCACCGTGCTCGCTGGGCTACGCGCAAAATGACGGTTAAGAGCAGTAGCAACAAACGTGCATCTATCATTGGCCGTCTTGGCAAGCGACAGTCTCTGTTGGGTGAGAAAAAGCGGATGAGTGCGGGTGGAGAGAGCAATGGACAGACTAGTGCCGCCGATCCGGAATCAGAAGACGAGATTGAGGAGGAGGAGGCATCATCAGGGCGCAAGCTTTTCTTCAATTTACCACTTCCCGATGAGCTCAAGGACGAAGAGGGCCATCCCATACAGGACTTTCCCCGCAACAAGATTCGCACAGCAAAGTACACCCCTCTCAGCTTCGTCCCAAAGAACTTGTATTTTCAGTTCCACAATGTTGCCAACATCTTTTTCCTTTTCATGGTTATCTTGGTGGTAAGTATTTAGCCTTGACCTTTAAGTCGCTTATGCCCCGCATTCACTAACAAAACCCCGGCGCTAGTTCTTCCCAATCTTTGGTGGCTCAAACCCTGGTCTCAATGCAGTTCCGCTAATCTTTATTGTTGCCGTCACCGCTATCAAAGATGCCGTCGAAGATTCCCGACGAACTATTCTCGATTCCGAGCTCAACAATGCGCCTGTCCACCGTTTACAGTACTGGGAAAATGTCAATGTCGAGGACGACAATGTTTCTTTATGGCGTCGCATCAAAAAGGCGTCAACTCGTTTCTGGGTTTCATTATGGCACGTAATTCAGACAATCTGGAGCAAGAAGGCGCGCGAACAACGTGCCGCTGCCAAGATTGCCGTCGAAGATGAAGCCCGCCAGTCGATGGATGTTCGCAACTCAATGGCCTCGATTCGTCGCTCTTTTATGACTGCTCGTGAGGATATCCAGCTGACGCCTGTGCCTTCGCCTGTAGCTCCTACTATGGAGGCTGCCGAACTGGCGCGTATTCGTGCAGAAAAGGTGCGCGCCCTCAAGACTGACATTGTCAACCACCAGGCCGAGGCCTCTGGTCGCGCACGCTTCCACAAGGATACCTGGAAATCCATCCGCGTGGGTGACTTTGTGCGTATCTACAACAACGACGAACTTCCTGCCGATATTATTATTCTGTCCACCTCTGAAAAGGATGGTGCCTGCTATGTCGAAACCAAAAACTTGGATGGAGAAACCAATCTCAAGTTCCGCCAGTCTCTGCGTTGTGGTCGCGCCATACGTCACGCCCGTGACTGTGAGCGCGCACAGTTTTGGATTGAGAGCGAAGCCCCACAAGCCAACCTGTACAAGTTCAACGGTGCCATCAAGTGGACACAGGAGATCCCCGACGACGACGAGCCCGAACTCATGACTGAGGCCATCACCATCGACAACATGCTGCTACGTGGTTGCACCCTGAGAAACACGGAATGGGTACTGGGCGTGGTTGTATATACGGGTCACGACACCAAGATCATGATGAACGCCGGTATCACCCCCAGCAAGCGGCCACGTATCGCTCGTGAGCTCAACTGGAATGTCATGTGCAACTTTTTGATTCTTCTGCTCATGTGCCTTGTGTCTGGTATTGTCAACGGCGTCTTCTGGTCTCGGGATGACAGTTCGGCGCATTTCTTCGAATTTGGTATGATTGGTAACACTCCGGCCCTTAGTGGTTTCATTACTTTCTGGGCTGCTCTGATTCTGTTCCAGAACTTGGTGCCAATTTCTCTGTACATTACTCTGGAGATTGTCCGTTTGCTACAGGCCATCTTCATCTACAGTGATATTGAAATGTACTACGCCGAGATTGACCAGCCTTGCATTCCCAAGTCGTGGAACATTTCGGATGATGTCGGACAGATCGAGTACATTTTCTCGGACAAGACGGGCACCCTTACGCAAAACGTCATGGAGTTCAAGAAGGCCACTGTCAACGGCCAGCCCTATGGTGAGGCCTATACCGAGGCTCAGGCTGGTATGCAGAAGCGCCTTGGAGTGGACGTTGTCGCCGAGGGTGAGCGTGTCCGGGCTGAGATTGCGGAGGCCAAGGTCCAGGCCCTTGAGGGTTTGCGGAGAATTGATAACAACCAGTACCTGCACGACGAAGACTTGACGTTCATTGCGCCTGATTATGTGGCCGATTTAGCGGGTGAATCTACGCCCGAGCAACAGGCCGCCACGGAGCACTTTATGTTGTGTCTTGCTTTGTGCCACACAGTAATTGCCGAAAAGGTGCCCGGATCACCGCCCAAGATCATCTTCAAGGCCCAATCTCCCGATGAGGCCGCTCTAGTTGCCACTGCCCGCGACATGGGCTTCACAGTCCTTGGTTCCAACAGTGAAGGTATCATTCTCAATGTCATGGGCGAGGAACGCCATTACCCGATTCTGAACACGATTGAATTCAACTCTACACGTAAGCGTATGAGTTCGATTGTGCGTATGCCCGACGGTCGTATTCTGCTCATCTGCAAGGGTGCCGACTCTATCATTTATTCGCGTCTCAAGCGTGGCGAGCAACAGGAACTCAGACAGGTTACTGCTGAGCACCTTGAAATGTTTGCGCGTGAAGGTCTTCGTACGCTTTGCATTGCCCAGCGTGAGCTGTCCGATGCTGAGTATCTTGAGTGGAAGAAGGAACATGACATTGCTGCTGCCGCCATTGATAACCGCGAAGAGAAACTGGAAGAGGTTGCTGAGCTTATTGAGCAGGACCTGAGCCTGCTCGGTGGCACGGCCATTGAAGACAGACTCCAGGATGGTGTTCCCGACACCATTGCGCTTCTAGGTGAAGCTGGTATCAAGCTTTGGGTTTTGACCGGTGACAAGGTGGAAACGGCCATCAATATCGGGTTCTCTTGTAACTTGCTCAACAACGAAATGGAACTCATCAACCTCAAGGTTGACGAGGACCCCACTGGCCAAACCTCGGACGACGATCATGTTAAGACACTTGAAGAAGAGATTAACACGCACCTCGCGGCCTTTGGACTGCGTGGCGATGATGCTGATCTTGCTGCTGCTCGCCTGAACCATGAGGCTCCTTCGCCTACCCACGGCATTGTCATTGACGGATACACGCTCCGCTATGTGCTGCACGAATCAGTCAAGCAAAAGTTCCTTTTGCTCTGCAAGCAGTGCAAGTCTGTCCTTTGCTGCCGTGTGTCTCCCGCCCAAAAGGCTGCCGTAGTTTCCATGGTTAAGAACGGTCTTGATGTCATGACGCTATCCATTGGTGATGGTGCCAATGATGTTGCCATGATTCAAGAGGCTGATGTTGGTGTTGGTATCGCTGGTGTTGAGGGTCGTCAGGCTGTCATGTCTTCTGATTACGCTATCGCTCAGTTCCGTTACCTCCAACGTTTGGTGCTTGTTCACGGACGCTGGTCATACAGACGTTTGGCTGAATCCATCTCTAATTTCTTCTACAAGAACATGGTGTGGACTTTCTCCATCTTCTGGTACCAGATCTTCTGTGACATGGACATCACCTACATCTTTGAATACTCGTACATCATCATGTTCAACCTGTTCTTCACGTCGCTGCCCGTAGGACTTATGGGTGTCTTTGACCAGGATGTGTCGGACAAGGTATCGCTTGCCGTCCCTCAACTGTACCGTCGTGGTATCGAGCGTCTGGAATGGACACAAACTAAATTCTGGATCCACATGATTGACGGTGTCTACCAGTCAGCCATTTGCTTCTTCATTCCATACATGTGGTTCAAAGATATCTACTTTGCGTCGGCCAATGGCCAAAATATTGAGGACCGCACTCGTATCGGCGCTTACATTGCTGCGCCTGCTGTGCTCTCCATCAACATGTACATTTTGATCAACACGTACCGCTGGGACTGGATTATCGTACTGGTTGTTGCTATTTCATCGTTGTTTGTATTTTTCTGGACGGGTGTTTACACCGAGTTTACCGCGTCGGGTTACTTCCTCAAGGCCGGTTCGCAGGTCTACGGACAAGCCTCTTTCTGGGCGGTCTTTGTCCTTGTCCCCGTCATGTGCTTGTTCCCCCGCTTTGCCGCAAAGGCCATCCAAAAGGTTTACTTCCCCTACGACGTCGACATTATCCGCGAGCAAGCCCGTATGGGTATGTTTGACTATCTCGATAAGCCACGTAATGCCGGCGGTCTTCCCCTTGCCCCTGGCGAAACTGCCAATCCAAACTCATCAGCTACTTGCTCTGTATCGGGTCGTAGTGCTGGATCCAAGAAGAGCAAGGTCGTGCATGCAGCCTATGGCAGCGTCGACGAGGAACAGCGGCCTATTTATCCGCCCTCGGTCGCCACGCAGGCTACGGGCCGTCGCGATGGCCACCATGCGCAGGCTAGCCAAGCTGGTTCCGATGGTACTAACTACACCGGACATGCTCCTCAGCGCCAGTCTCTAGAATTCGGTCTTGCATCTGATGGTAGCGCTGTTCCGACTATCCCCGCCATGGCTATTGCTGGTGATGAACCAGATGACGGTATGGGTATTGCACCTGGTGCTAACCTTCCATCTAAGAATGGGCCGCCACAAACACATGCCACCCAACATTCTGGCCGTCCTTCACTCGATCGCGGTCGTTCATCGATTGACCGTAGTCGGCCATCCTACGACCGTATGCGTGCCTCAATGGACAGATGTCGTCCGTCTTTCGAGGCCAGTAACGACATGACTACTGCGGCCCGTCTTTCACGTATAGAGAGTTCCCACTCAGTTAAACGAACATCTAGATTCCTGGGTCATCATGGCGTTAAAGAGCACCATGATGAAGACGGCGATGGTGAGAACGCGGGGGCGTCAACAACGCAGGGGGCGAGACACTCTGGCATTTTCAAGCCGAGATTGAGGGGCTTGAGTTTGAGCAAGAAGCATGATTCATGAGGGTAGACATTTCTTTTGGTTTTTAGTTGTTTTTTTAGTTCATTTTTTGTTTTAAGTTGTTTTGTCTTTTGTGGGATTACATTGTCTATATATATATCGATCGGGTTTCCGAGTAAATTAAAATCTGTCTTGATAGAGCTTTTCGTGAAGTTTGTGATTGGGGAGCTGGGGTGGTGACTTTTCCAAGCATTGTATCGGATACAGGGGGCGTAATTTATAGTGATCCGTCATGTCCCTATGCCAAAACATAGTTTGATGATGTAGCACGAGTACGTACAAATAATGCCGAGCGTCTCAGGGACAATTGTGGCACCCTGAATGACGGCCCAATACATCTATCGAGATATCTTAACCTGAATCATACACATATACATACACACAAACCTCATCAAGTCCCACGATCCATTTATCAGTTGTTACTTTTCATGTCTGTCACCGAACACTGATATAATGTCTCATGGTTCTATAAGTAGCTAAACTGAAGTTGAGCTTTCATTTGTCTGTCTTTGGTGACGTCACTACATGAGATTGACAACCAATAAGTGGGTCTCGTTGGTTGGAAGTGTTTATATAGATGATTGATGCGTGATACTCTGCTTGATAGGTAATGCATATAACCAAGGTATCTGTTATATATAATCTCACATCATTGAAAATACTGGTCATGATTGATTAGCGAAAGCCCTTGGCTATGGAGGCCGTCTATCAACATGACTGTGATGGTCCAGTGACAATACCAATCTTTACATGCCTGTTTTTGCAGTGCAACGTGTGAATCAGATTCGCTTGGAATGTAGGATGGCAGGAATGATTGGTTGGAGATAATATGATTATGCAAGATTGCGGTGAGGCTGCTCACTCTGGACTTGCCTTTTGCTTAGAAATATTGTGTGCGTGAGGGGTTGCCTGAGTCCCATGCAATCAGGCTTGTTATAGATGATGCTTAACTCAGAAGAACTGGGAAACACCAACTTAATTACTTCTAATTGGACTCGACTACTTCTACGTTTGAATTCGAAGACAAAAATGTTTGAAGTAATCAATGGGGACTTTGAGGCGACATATGACTCGCTATTTTCTAATCTATTTCGTTTTGATGCGTTGTCGTGGGTTGACACTCAAGAGGTAAGAATATTCCCTTGATAGGCGGTCAGATAGAGATAGTATGCTAACAATTCTAGCGAGGCAACGAAATTGTTCACAACCAATTGGAAGATGATGAACAAGAATCATGTGCAGAATACAACCGTCGAGTTGTGGAAACTGTGGCCCGTAACCAGGATTGGTGTTCATCTTGCACGAAAATGATCATCAGTAAGATGGTTGTCGAAGACTGTGAAGCGTGCTTAGACGATCAGAAAACGAAAATCAAGAACTGGCATGAAGAATCTTACACTATCAACAACTCCGATTGGTTTTCTCTTAAAGAAAATGACATCCAACAACTATTGCATTTCCCAACAAATTTTGGGGAGGATGGACCTTCTCCGTGGTTAGTCGGCCAAAAGACTTCTCATCAGGGACTGAAACGATTTGGCCTTTCCCCGGATTGTCCCGTGTGTTTCGGTTTAGGACGGGGGATACTGCAAGTTATAAGTGGACACGACAACAAGTTAGTTAAAATTGAAGAAATCGATGTGCGACAGAGTCAGAACTATGGGTGGGAGCCGCTTAAAATTTGGAATCCATTGGGACTCACGCTGAACATTGAATGGTGCGCACATGAGGGGGAGTTTCGAAACGATTCGGTTGACCTCAGTCTATATCCAATAAAAGACGTCAAGGGACCGGGGCTGGCCTATCATGACTTTCATCGATGTAATCACCAAGTACTGAAGCGACATATTCAGGATCAGTTTCGAGTTTACCCCCAAAAGAGTATCCAGAAGACGACAGGTAGGACTAATTCCCCCGGTTAAATGATTTATAACTGACACTTTAATGCAGAGTATCCCTCATCCTTTCGCCTAATAGACGTCAACAAAAGATGTGTTGTGCCTATCGGAAACAGCCATGTGCGGTACTCTGCGATTAGTTACCGATGGGACTCTAAGGACAAGAACATGCTCACCCGCACGACGAAAAAGCAATTTGTACAGCCTGGCTCTTTGTCTCTGGACACAATGTCC
>NETU01000182.1:311552-324959 GCA_003032515.1 Huntiella decipiens | reverse complement strand
GCCCAAATTCTCGAAATCCCGTACATCTGGATTGATCGATACTGCATCATGCAGGGCGATGACAAGGAAAAGGCCGAACAAATCCATGCGATGGGGGATATTTATTCCAGCTCCTACCTGACCATGATATGTGCTCTTTCCGAAGAGATTCATTCGGGACTCCCAGGATACACTCAAAACTTCAGTGGAAGTTTAGACGCGCCCTCCAAGAATCGCTGCCGGGGTACTATGGACAACGTTGAAGGGTGGCAATCCTACCACAAATCACAATGGAGCGCACGTGGATGGACAATGCAGGAAGAACATCTTTCTCCTCGTCGACTTTACTTCACTGATTCCACGATCATGTGGCACATAAATTGTCCAATGGTCACATATCAACAGGCACACGTGACAGGCGAGCCAAAGTGCCGAAAGGAATGCGCCACAGTAGCATCAAAATCTGCATTCGATTTGATTGCGGAATATTCTGTTCGTGAACTTTCTTTTCCTGCCGACAGAATTAATGCAATTTCTGGTCTTTTTAAAACCCGAGAGATTGAGCATGTCCTTGGAATTCCTACCCGGGGAATCCTGCATAGCCTTTCTTGGTTGCCCGGTGGGAGAAAGGCTGAACCTAATAGTCAGTTCCCTACTTGGTCCTGGAGTTACTTATTCCGTCAAGTAGGATGGAAGTACCCTGGAACCATAGTCGATTGGGGTAAATGCGTGGTGTTACATACTCACATGGCACCCCAGAAGCGAATATCTCTCGTCCGGCAGATGGGCTTGCCTATATCTATGCTTCATCAATTTTCTGAAAGGCAACTTCTTATCCGAGCCAGAACTAGGGTCATGAGGCCGGGTGAAACCTTTGATCGCGATATCGACGATAAAATTGTTCCTTTTCGCTCAACCCACTTGGCAATCCCAATGTATAGGTACCAAAATGGTCGCACGCTTGGAATCGTCATTAAACGGTTTCACCCCCCGTGGGCTATTAATGGCGGTGATACAGTCCACGCTCGCCGTGTTGGCTGGTACTCGAACTGGCACATACTAAGACATCCTGTCGCACCCCTGGAAAAGCTTGCCAAGATCCGACCACTGGCCATTCAAACATTGACGACTCTCAAGAGACAACGCCTCTGCAATCCGTGGCCACGAAAGAAGTCTGTCTTCAAGTTCAACAGGCGCCAATGCTGTGACCTCTCTCAACAGGAATCACAGAATTACAAATTCGTCTCGCCTACATGGTCTGAGAAGCCAGACCCTGTACTCGCATCATTCCCCGTTGCAAAATCTACATATCCTCGCCGGCCATTGAAGCGAAAGCTTTCAAGACAAGAAGAACCGGAGGATGTTCCGGCCAAACGTAGGGCTGCCCTGAATGGTATCACCCTTCGTCTAACCAAGAAGCAAAAGCGTAGTCGTCAAGTGGCCCACCAGAAGCGAAGAAAACCAGTTGTTCGACCGTTCTTTGGGTGTAACTGGCTGAAAGAGAATCCCTTGTTCCGGAACATCGTTTTACATTAGTATTAGGCTTGGTGGGGAGGATGAGTAAGGGGATATTAGTCAATAGTGAATAAATCAGAAGTTCCGTTCATTTGAATTATGAAATGCCCGTTGAACTTTCACAACCCTACCGCATGTGAAGTCGAGACTACTGCTTTAACCCGTTTGGGATCTAAAACCAAGGCACCTAGGCCATTGTGTTCCCCTTTTCGCTATGTCCAATTATGTTGCGTCGGCACTAGAACCTGGAAGGCTTGTTAGTTCTTGTTACACATCCTTCTTTTGTCAATCCCGACTTTCAATTCCTCAGAAGTCGTATATTCCGCGGAACAAACCTAATACGAGTTTGACGTTAAAGTGACACTAACGCGTCTGCAGCCTCTACGCCAACAAGGGATGTAAAGATCTCCGTCTTGTACAAAGAAAGCTTTGGTTTTGACGCAGTACTACAGTACGAACGTGTATGTCCACATGGTGAATAGAGGAGTACCCAGTGACCTCACACTACCTGTGGTCGAGGTCAACATCAGTCACGGCCAGGAACTGGCTGCTGTTCCCATGCATCATAAGCGGTGTCAGAAGACTTCAACGTGATTCACACCGATGGCTCAAACAATAGCGATTCCGTTGGGCTAGCGGTCGTTGACCATCTGGGCTGACATTTCGTCGCTCGGCCAAATGGCTTCTGAATTGTGGCACTTACACAGTGACGATACCTATCGCAGAAAGAAGGGCAACGGCCGCTGCCTTGCAAAATGTGAGTGCTACGAGTTTAGTTGACGCATTGTGGTCGGAACTTATTGAACGGTAAACAGCAATGTGCGCCGCCTACGGTGACATGGGCATTGAAGGAAACCAGTATTTCCATTGGCGAGACATCATGCCACATCGTTTAAATGCTATGACAAAGATTCGATGATGTATTGATTGGTGGAACTTGGTATGGATGTGAGGTCCAAAATGATATCACAATGTACACCCACCTAAATCTACATAGCTACAGTATAAGGCGGCATAGGGTAGAGACATTTATCCCGACCTGTAGCTAAGAAGTGAGTTTGATTTGTACCACGAGGCCCAAGAAACTGAGAGGTTTTTGGTGTTGATAGAACGATGAGACATGCTGGCGATGTCAGAAAGGACTACGGCGAGTCATTGCCATGGCTTAAACACGACATACCAAAGACAACACAACAACGTCAGCTACCCTAGACAGGTCTAGTAGTACTTCGAAAAAAGGCCATTCCCAACCACAACAGGGCTGCCACTACAGGTAGTGGCACACCTGCGCCATGACAAAGGCAATCACCACAAAGATTCCCAACCACACCAAAGACACAAAATGCTCCCGTGAAATCAGGGTTTCTTGAACCCGAGACACCATTCACCGGGCATGGTGCTCAATACAAGCGAGGAGAGTTCATCAAGGTCCATTCCAACACGAACTGTCCACTCCATCCAAGCCAAAATCACCATCAACAGCCCGGGGAATAGAAGGGCTGGGCGGTTATGAAGGGACTACCGTCATGCTACGTCATCGCGTGCAGGACAATGGACAATGCTGTTGGAGCGATAGAGATAGTCGACAATCGCTAGTGAGTCAGTGAGACACGGAGGTGGAGGAGCCAACCAACAGCTAACCGGATTTCATGTCACTACAAGAGACGTCGCCATTACGCGATGTCCCTCGGGGCTGATGCAACTGGCTCCCAACACCATCTTCGCACGAGTACATTGACCCACCAGAAACAGAGCCAAGCCCGAATCATCAGGTGCATTCATGGTATCGAGCATCACTAAATTATAAGATTACTATGCTCTGGGGAGTTTGTGACTTCGGTCAACATGGTCAATTATCAGGTCGTCAAGGACGCGGGTCACCAGATATACCGGAAACATTCAGTCGTAGTATCCATCAGCATTTCTATTTTAAAACCGGACAGACAGCATCATTAGCATGACTGCGCCGTGACAACCTGGAAATCAACTTTACCAAAACCACCCCTTTTTAGCCGGTCCCTCCGCCGCATTTTTCTCCTTCTCCCTCTGCTTCTGTCTCTTCTTGTCAAGCGCCATATCCTTCTTGGTCATTTCTCTATCCCTCCGCGCAGACTCCTTCTCCTTGTCAGCCTTCTCCTTTTCCTCCTTAGCCCGGACTTCATTCATCCACTCCTCTGGGCCAGGCATCTCGCGATAGATCCCGCCAAATCCATAGACCTTGTCAAACCGATTGCCGGTGTTTTCCGCCAGTACCTCCTCAAACCAAATGACAGCGTGCACCAGATCCGTCAAAGTCGAGTCCAATCCATCGTCCCATCCCTTCTCGTGCGCACGCGCCCGACGAACAAGTCTTCTACGCTCTGCCAATGTCGGTAGATCGTCACCGCAATACTCTTCCAAACCCCATAACACGAACAAAATGGAATCAACCAACTTGTTGGCCGGCTTTTCGGTATAAATACGCAGAAAGATGGCGGCAGGTTTCCAGTACTAGTGATCAAACGTTAGCAACAGTACTAAACCGACATGCCATTAGCAACATACCTTGGCCAATCTGCGGGCTTCAAACTCGATGGTGGTTCTTGGAGTTGTCACAGGTGGGTGATTGACTTGATGAATTTCCGAAGCAACCTCTTTGTACTCAAAGTCTGAGCCTGTGGCCCGACGCTTCTGGCCCCGTATAATCCGACGTGCGAGCATGTTCATTTTAAGAAAGAGAGAGAGAATATACGCCACTGGACGAGTAGCAGAGAATTAAAACTTGTCGACGCTAGAATTGCCGCTACGCCTTGCCTTATATACTTTCCTATTTCGCCACAGATCATGTCTTTAATTTTTGTTGGAGAAAAACCGACGTATTTGGCCATCCTCTCTAGTTAGATTCACTTTAGCAAAACCAACTTCAACACTAGTATGCACACTGAGACACCACATATTAGAACCCCATTTTGTCCGCCATAGCCAGTAGCCACTATTTTCAGCATCTCCAAAATATTCATCTCCCGATCGGTCATCTAAAAAGTTGGAATCGCATGTATGTACATATACAAAACTGTCGTCACTTTCGCTTATTGCGTATTGCTGTATCCCGGATGTTTTCAACGTTACACGGTAGTTTAAGCCCCTGTTAACTTTGTTTTCCGTTTTTAATCTCCCGATCTTATCTGATCAAGTGTCAGGCTCAGGGTGGACCATCCTTGTGGTATTCCGTAATTAGCGTGGGACGGAAGGTTCTATATACACACCTGCAAGGTATTATCGATTTTCTTCCGCTTTGGGTAACCAAACAGTTTTATCCAACAATTCCTCGATGTTGGGACTTCCTTGAGACAGATCCTATTAACACTACGGGACCCCGCGAACGCCACATTAGGGCACTGCACCAGTGAGACATCACTATCGGCGAGCGCCACACATGAAAGCTTTATCAATCAGCACCGAGGTCCAGACCATGAGTGACCGTAACCGACGGCCAGAACTGCAAAGCGGAGCTGTCGGCTGGCACCATAGCTGCAGCGATAGCATAGAAAAGCGATGCAGCTCCTCACAAACTATGCAGCATAGAATAAAATACATATGTACGATAATCAATTTCATTGTATATTTTAACATTCTCTTACTAACTACAACAAAGCTGGACCTTCTTGGCCATGGCCACTTGCCCAAATCCTGCCAGCTGGCCAAGTTCCCATCTCTGGCTCCCGGTGCCACCATGGGTATTCAAAGCTTGACGCCCGGCACCAGCTGGCATCCGTAACTGGAGACACAACTTCGCGGACGCCATGTCTAGAACCCTACACTCGGGGCGACGAACATATTTATGTATCTACATATGTACATACACCCATACAAAGCCCACTGATCTGTCCTAGAGTAAGGGACTTTATGTATAGGGTCGCAACAAAACTCTTCACTTATGAGGAAGAACAGTAGCAACAGCCTTGACAAAACAAATTGTTGGTGTAGTGATACGCTGATGTATCCCTCTAGCCCGGGAGGTAATGTCAACATGCATCTTGTTACCATATCCAATACCATCTGGAGACCTTCGATAGACCGTCATGGGTCCCTTTACCTCCTCACGCCACACATTGATTCACTCATGTGTGGCGTACAATCGCCTTATAGACCCGCGTGCGGCGTTCGTCGCCTTTTTCCGCAATCACTAAACTGCAATGTTCCTAGTATACCACGGTTCATGTCATACCGGCTCGACACATGAGGCTTTTATCTCAGCTACGGGACTTTCCACTGAGGAAGTTTTCCTAATAAAAACATTTATACATATATATGTACATACATACATACATGTGTAAAATCCCCACGCTCAAAAAGAACTCCGATATCACTTTCTCCTCCTGGTTCCTTGTAGTCTGGGGTTCATTAAGGGTCAAGTTCATGATGTCTCGCAACATTTGATGCTGGTTATTGTTACTTTTCGCTCAAAGTCCCCTCGGACACAACAACCCGACGATGTACGCCATATGTTTTTGTATTTTGTGCGTTGTGTATTGTGGTGACATTTGTCATCGGCTTTGATAAAACTGCTGTTGGTGGTTGGCTCCTTTATAGGTCGTCGCTCCTGTTGGCCTCGAGAGCTGCTCTGCCCGAAACATCTTGAAAAAACAAACTTTTGTGCATCAACCTTCCCGGTGAAGCCCTCGTCACATAACTCAGACACAGACAACAAATTAGCATGCAATTTTGGAACATGGAGAACACTATTAACTTCAAGTCTGTGATTTGCACTATCTGTGATATCTGCCCGGCCACTGCCAACCCAATTCGTCACCTCCGTAGCCGTCTGCACTGCACCACCTCTGCCAATTGGGGTATGGAGACGTGTTAGCATGGTGACGTCACAAGAGTGATCCGTGCACAGCATTGTTGGTGATTGGGCAGCTGTGGGAGGCTACGTTTCGACATGTTGCCCAACTATTGTAATAGACAGGCGCTTAATATCTTGGGGATATAGTCTCTCCCCCTCTCCCTCTTTCTCTTTTCTTCTCTTTCTCTTCTAGTTAGACAACTGATCCGACAGTGACTGAATAACAAATACAACTATCTTGACCCCTTCTCAATACTCTGATATTCACAGCGATAACCACACTTTGGCAACCTCTTTCGGTTCTGGAAGGATGTTAGCGAACGGCTCATGTGATGGGTTGCGCCACTATCGACAATCATGGGAGGAGGGGAGGACTTACGGGTGGCTTGCCATTGCGCAAACTCGGGGCAGCTGGACTTGATGTGGCCTGGCTGGTCACAGAAGTAGCAAAGTCTCGCACGGCGACGTCTCCTGCCCTCGGTGGCTTGGGAAGGACCGGCAGCTGCGACGTGCGCCTGAGGGGTGGGGGCCGCCGGGATGATCACCACTCTCTCAATCTCCTCGGCTATCACCATCTCCGCCACGATCTCGGTGACCGACTGGTTCTCGAGCCTTCCTAGCCTGTGGACAGAGCGGAGAAAGTTAGGGAGGGTGAGGAGCAGGCGGGACATCAAGTCCTCATCGTTAGCATAGGGGGCACCCTCCGGGCGCTCGAATTCCCGCAGGAGGTCGCGGTGGCGCAGGTCCTTCCACATGGTACCGATGGCACCAGTGTACACAGGCGACAGGATCGCCATGGCAGCCGTCTGCAGAGCCTCGCCAAGGTAGCCGCGGCTCTCCTGGCGCAAGGCCCGAAAAGTCGCCGCTGGGTTGAGACACCAGTCCGCCTGCTGCACCCAGTCTCCATCGAGACCGGTGCTCATGATTTGGGAGACCTTGGCAAGGTCCTCCGTGTGGGCAAGGTGTTCGTCCTCATTGTCAAGGATAACGCCGACCAGTCCTACCGTGTTGAGGAGCTTAAGCAGCTCGGACTTCCAGGCCTGCCAATTGGCGCCCGTCAAAGTGACCTTCATCTTGGGGAAGTGGTCACCCATCTTGAAGCTAGCGAATAGAATTTAAAGAGAATAAAAAGAGAAAAACGTGCGTCTGGGATAATCACACCGGGCTCATAACCTGTTGAGTGGCTTCAACAGCTCGGACTTCCAGGCCTGCCAGTTGGCGCCTGTCAAAGTTAACTTCATCTTGGGGAAGTGGTCACCCATCTTGAAGTGTCGTGAATAAAATAGAAAAGTGAAAAGAAAAATGTACGTCTGTGATTAACGCACCGGGCTCATAACCTGTTGAGTGGCTTCAGCAACTCCGACTTCCAGGCCTGCCAATTGGCGCCCGTCAAAGTGACCTTCATCTTGGGGAAGTGGTCACCCATCTTGAAGTATCGTGAATAAAATTTAAAGAAATAGAAAGAAAAGCGTGCGTCTGGGATTATCACACCGGGCTCATAACCTTTTGAGTCGGTTCAGCAGGCGAACTGGTGCGTTGACCCGGCGGCGACGTTTAGGCCCCCCAGGCGCACAATGTGAACGACGCCCCGGTGAAGGAAAACGCAGAAAGAAGAAATCCGGTCTGTGTCACTTGTGTAAGAAACCTGGCCACCTTCAACGTATAAAGAGGGACGTGGCGCCCTGCAGACGGCGGCAGAGGGAACGAATTGAGTTGGCAGTGGCCAGGTAAATATCCCAGATAGTGCAAATCACAGACTTGAAGTTAACGGCGAAAAGAAAACGAAAAAGAAAGAAATAATTCAATGTGTTGTATGTTTTGTCCCTCTGTAACCCTAAGAGAAACTAGTTTTCGAGTCATCAATGTATTGTGTAGCGTATAATTGCACTGTATTCAATAGGATTAGGGTTATCAGGGAGGGCACATGATTACATAAGTCAAGGCTGAAAGCGGCCATTTAAAAATAGCCAATCAAAATGCGGGTTGTGGGGCCAAGTGACGTCAGTTGCGGGAAATTACCGGGGCAATAGTAGACGGCACGGAAATGCATACGGGGCGAATAGAAATGCGGGGCAAGAAGCTAGCTGAACAAGGGGCTCGAAAGAACCGAGGAGGATGCGTTCATGAGTTGGACCCGTGTTTGCGGGGTCATTTGGGGGTCATCTCCCGTCTGCTGGTTACCACTATGCAAACATTTAATAAATTGGCACCTTTCAATGTACCGCAAGCAGACATGATCACTCCCGAATAATACCGCACCGTTGATACGGAATTATCATGCGGAAAGATCGGCGTTATATGAGCGAAAACAAACACGGCTCGTCCAAAAAGGAATGGTGAGTTTACCTCTTCCTAGAATAGTCCGTCTTTGGTTATCCCTTTGCCACGGCAAAGCCCATGTCGGAAGGGAGTGAGACACGGCTCATTCGTGGGGGCATCTAGCTAGTAAACTATATAATTTACAGGGCTTCAGATGGTCTCGAACAGGGCGACTTTTGACCTCATACCCCGCAACACCACAACGGACAAGCCCCCAAACAGGGGCTTCGGGAGTTACTATCCCCCGGGGCTGGAATGCATCTAATGAGCTTCTTGAGTAGTCTGTAGGGTGGCTTATATCGGCCTTATCCAATTAGGCAACAGCAGCTGGAGCTAAAGAATCCAGACGGTCAACTGACTCAGCTTCTACATACAGGTAACTATTGACGAATCATAGAAGTAGGTTAATGATGCTATTCATGGATGTACACACAGGCTCGGTTAGGAGTTGTCACAAGACTCGCCATGACTCGACCTTTCACGCTCCCGATCGTGTATAAAATGTACCCGATTCCCCCGCTTCAGTTCGTTTGATTTCTCTCTTCTTCACACTGATCAACACATCTTTTACTGCCAATACTTTCTCTTTTAAACACTACAACTTTTAACTCTATTCAAAATGGACGCCATCAAGAACGCTGCCAACTACGTCGCTGAGTCTGTTCAGTCGGCTACTGCCACTGCCTCCAAGGAGACCAACAAGTCCATCGCCAAGGACTCCAACAACGATGTTTCCACTCGGTCAGTTTACTTCTAACCCCGCCTTCATTATCATGACACGAATGCTAACACATCAGTACAAATAGTCTCGGTGCTGCCAAGGATGCTGTCTCTGACAAGATCTCCGAGTCTTCCCACGATGGTAAGGCTGAGGCCTACAAGCACAACCCTTAAGGGATGTCTTTGTCTTTGAATCGACTCTTACAATAATCGGGCCCGGAGTATAGCACGGGGCGATACTTGTGCAGAGTGTATAAGAAACCGTGAATACATTTTTTCTACTTGAATTCTTTTCAAACATGCTTGTGATATACTGTATATATCAGTGTAGGTAAATGTGAATGTGAATGTACATATTGACATACGATTATCTACTTGATAACGTGACACTGTCCTGAGGTGGAGGGGTTGTATGTAAGTCGAGCGCATTACCGTATTGGGATACGACCCCACACCACCATTTTAGGGTATGGGGTTATCGTCACATATTGTGTCGTGATGTGGCGTTGTAATTTTGTGGACCCTGGATTTTGGGCGCGTAAAGGGGCGACATGTGTAATGGGTTAGATAGTTCAAACAACATACACACATACACGCAAGTTGTTTACTACGAGGAATAAATTTCTACGTTCATTTGTACACATCAAACGAAGATGTCACTCCCTCCCGATCTATTTGACACCACAACCTTGATATCTTTGGCTAGCACGGTTGCTATTTTAGCTGCTGGCTATGGTTTATCCAAAGCTTGTCTACCCACGGCCTCGTCAGCCACAACCCGCTTCCTTTTCATCTGGCACGCCACCGACGCGCTAACCCACACGCTCCTAGAGGGTTCCTATCTCTACCATTGCCTCTTTTCCTGGCTTCCGGTCGCCGAGTTTCTCGCCAACAAAGGAGTTACAAGCCTTAGTGAGCTTGGTGGGACAGACGTCAATGCCGCCAACTGGGTGTATTTCCCAACACCCGAGGGCTGGCTGGGCACCGAGGGGAGGGTTTATGGTGCGCAGACTGCTTCGGGAATGACGGCCGGGTTGTGGATGGTTTATGCTAAGGCGGATCGGCGATGGGGTGGGGCTGATCCCGCGACTGTAGCTCTGGAGCTGTTGACTGTTGTCTTTGACACAGCGGTGGCTGTTGCTGTTTGTTATGGCTTAGTCAAGGGGAAGTCGTGGGTTTACCCATGGATGATCATCTTGGCGACAGCAGAACTTTATGGCGGTGAGTGTTTCAGAACGCAAAAAACAAAAGGTGATATGTTACTAATGCTCTTTAGGCTGGATGACCTTCTGCCCAGAGTGGTTGACGAGCTCGTTGAACCTTGATACTTCGAATTGGCTGTATTTGTGGGTGTACTTGTTTTTCTTCAACACGGTGTGGGTCTGGATTCCTGGCTGGATAATCTGGCACTCTTTGGGCAAAATCAGCGATGCGTTCGTTGCTTTGGAGGGTAAAAAGCAAGAATAGGCATTGAATCGGCACCAGAGTTATCTCCTTTTGCCCAGACAGTGTCATGTCTTTAGACCTCGACATGGACCCTACGGTTATGGAGCAGATTGGATATTTAGCCTTAGTGAACATGTTGAATATGCCGGGCAACTGTCAATGACATTTTCGATTGATGAATTAGGGATTGTGATTATGAATATGTATGCATGTACACCGGTATAAGATATACGGAGGGTTAAATGACCATCTAAGCCGGGTGTTAGTATATGCGAGCCATGATTCGTCGATCAATTTCGCGGGGCTTTGTTTACTTATAGTTAGAAATTAGCGTTTGTTGAAGGTATTCCGGACGATGCAAAATAGACGTCGGATTATCACGAAGAATCGTTTCATAAGCATTGCATGGCGGAAGCGCTGCTTGCAGCAGGAGCTGGTACCAGTGCATTGAGCAATGGTTAGTCTCTACATGCGTAGAACCGAGAGAGAGACGAACAAAAACGATTAACGACTTGGTTTGGGATGTTGGGCTTGAAATGTGCGTAGAAGTAGGACCGGGCATCTTGGACATTTCTATACGTGTTGGTTGCGTGCGGACGGTCTCTAGCTTTTACAACCACATCACCATTGGAATTGCTATCCCGTTATTATAGATGTTGGGAATGTCCAAAGAACAATGGAATTGTCATTGAACATGCCGCGTTGAAGATAAGAGGGATTAGCCTGGTTGACGCCGGCTTGTTACAACATGCAGATGTAATGTAAGTACATGTGTGTCTATGTGTGTATGTACATGAAAGTGTGACGAAAAGATCTATCCACATCTACATACATTGCAGATTTCCGGCTGTCTCGATACAAATACAGCAATCACAAAATGTATGTCTTTTGATGGACTCATTGTCAAATGTGTGATGGCTTTGACAAACTGGTTTATTGAAACTGTGTGACGTGACTTGTTGTTTAACCCTGTTTATTGGCATGCTATGGAGCGATTGTCAAAGATCTCAAAGATGTCAAGTACCAATGACGCGAGTACAATCATAATCTAATTGATCGGCTGAGTCAAGACCCATAGGTTGAAGGCACAACCAATCAAGGCCAGAGGATCATCAAGCAGATATGGTGAGTGTTTGGACCATGTTCATCTACAGACATCCGTGAAAGAGGTTGAACGTATCGATGGAGTCACTGCAAGTTGAGGGTGCAACACGAGTTTGCCTCATTAGTAAAAAAAGATCGATGACAAATTTGGTCGGCACAAGCCAATAGATGTACTCGATATATAAATGTACTCGAGGTATAAATGTATTTGTATATGTGTATGTAGGTACATATGTATGTATGTATGTATATGCGTTTTTGTGGCAGACACCACCCTTGCGCCACGCAGAAATACAAGAAAATGGCAGCGTAACTGAGATGAACGTTGTGATATGGCTAACCAATATGCATGTTCAAACGTAGGAAAGCCATATGAACACGGGCCACGCGCCCTTTTGTTTGAAGCTCTTCCAGTTGTTCACTAAGCTTTAGCTATTTCTATGTCTGTACATATATGTACATATTTACAACATGTATGCACATTTAGTCTCCAAGTTCAGGCACCGAATTAGAGTTTATGTGTGTCGGTCACGTGCTGATCCACGTGCAGATTGTGGCGACTAGTATTGGCAGATTGTAACAGTAAAAGTGTAGTCCCTACATGGGGATGACAGTGTGCGATTACAAAGTTTATCGGAAATAGAGACTAGCTAAGTAAGCTTGGGTATTGACGCTGCATGTTCGAAAAACGAAGCGATACACTAGAGTCCCAACAATTCGAGGCAGAGCTTTGGACCAATCCAGATTTTACATGTTAAAATCGAAGGATGGCACGTTCCCGGCATGTGATCCTAACCGCGCTGGATTATGATTATCTTATCTGCAGGTCCGCGTGCCTAGATAAGTGTCGCAGCTAGGGTTGGAGGCACCACAAGCGAGGTTGACAAATTGCGGAATCCCCCGCAGTTGTTGAGCGGATGTATCCGATTGATGGTTGCTCGAAGCGGTTGACATGGATATCATTCCGCACGATCATTAATAACAAGCAAATTTGACAGGGGCTTAAACTACGGTGTAACGTTGAAAACATCCGGGATACAGCAATTCGCAATAAGCGAAAGTGACGACAGTTTTGTATATGTACATGCGATTCCAACTTTTTAGATGACCGATCGGGAGATGAATACTTTGGGGACGCTGAAGACATTTGCTACTGGCTATGGCGGACAAAATGGGGTCCTAATATGTGGTGTCTCAGTGTGCGTAGGCGTACTAGTGTGGAAGTTGGTTATGCTAACGTGAATCTAACTAGAGAAGATGGCCAAATACGTCGGCTTTTCTCCAACAAAAATTAAAGACATGATCTGTGGCGAAATAGGAAAGTATATAAGGCAAAGAATGGCGGCAATTCTAGCGTCGACAAGTTTTAATTCTCTGCTACTCGTCCAGTGGCGTATATTCTCTCTCTCTTTCTTAAAATGAACATGCTCGCACGCCGGATCATACGGGGCCAGAAGCGTCGGGCCACAGGTTCAGACTTTGAGTACAAAGAAGTC